>ML104150.1:74626-234222 GCA_003697995.1 Taxidea taxus jeffersonii
GTAAGAGTCTCTTTTGGTTTGTCTCCCTCCCGATCCCATCTTGTTTCATTTTTTCTTTTCCTACCCCCTTAACTCCCACCCCCGTTGCATCTCCACTTCCTCATATCAGGGAGATCATGTGATAGTTGTCTTTCTCCAGTTGACTTATTTTGCTAAGCATAATACGCTCTAGTTCCATCCATGTCGTTGCAAATGGTAAGATTTCATTTCTTTTGATGGCTGCATAGTATTCCATTCTTTTCCTGTAAGTGATCATTGTGTGGTATACCTTTTATCATGAACACATACCAGTATTTCTTGATCACTTATAGGAAAAGAAGGGTGTGTTACCTTAGGGGGAAGAAAGAATGTCTTCAGAGCACCTGGGTGGCTCAGTGGGTTGGGCCTCTGCCTTTGGCTTGGGTCATGATCTCAGGGTCCTAGGACTGAGCCCCATGTCGAGCTCTCTGCTCAGTGGGGAGCCTGCTTCCCCCTCTCTCTGTGCCTGCCTCTCTGCCTACTTGTGATCTCTCTGTCTCTGTCAAATAAATAAATAAATAATCTTAAAAAAAAAAAAAAGGAAAGAATATCTTCAAATAGCATTGAAAAGTAAGGAGAACACTGATTCTACACACAATTTGGGGGTTACTGGAGTATAAGAAACACCCATTTGCAAAGAGTTCAAGAGAAGGATGAAGGATTCAAGAAAAGAAATGTCCATGAGGAATATTACCTGTTGGTAATGTAAAAAAAAAAATTTCCATGGCATGGTGGTTTCTGAGGGCATAGGTGAAAGGTTTGGGACAAAGGATGGCAGTGGGAATGGGATCAGCAAGGAGGAAGCTCTGAGCAGTAGAGGAATGCAGAGATTACCAGAGATGCTTCCTAGGCAGAGAACAAACATATCGGGATGGGTGACATGCTGAATTTAGCTCACTGAAAGATTGTCTGGTGAGCTGGTCTCATAAACCCCTTGCTAAATGTTAAGGCTTGTCAGATCAGAAACCTCAGCCAAGTGTTGGGTAGTTGGGCTTCTGAAAGAGTTCTGAAAAATGGCCTTCAGACAATCTTGGTGGTCCCCATGACTTGTACCGTGGAAACAGCAGCAACCGTTTGGAATTCACGTGACATCGATTATATATCTGACTTGAAAGTTTGCAAAATTGTACTTATTTCTTAAAGTAATGTGTCTGTTAAACAAATTGAATTTACCTTTCCTCAGAAGCTAGGCGGTTTTGGCCATATAGCCATTCCAAAACTCAGAGTCATCTTTCCAGAAAGAACAGAAGAGTCCAATAAACAGCCAGTTGAATTATGTGGCTCTAGAGAGTATATAAATCAGCATAGAATCCTAAGTCTGTTCAGCGTGCATAGTAGTTTCTTTTTTTTTTTAAGATTTTATTTATTTATTTGATAGAGATCACAGGTAGGCAGAGACGCAGAGAGAGAGAGGACGAAGCAGGCTGTCCGCAGAGCAGAGAGCCCGATGCGGGGCTCGATCCCACGACCCTGGGATCATGACCCGAGCTGAAGGTGGCTTTAACCCACTGAGCCACCCAGGTGCCCCTGCATAGTAGTTTCTTATCATCTCTTCCTCCCTTTTGAAATTCTGGGTTGTGCTCTGTGTTCAGTAATGATGGACTTACCTTGATTTCACACAGGTCATCTCATAACTCAGTGTTTTAATAAATTCATCCACAAATCACATTTTAGAAATTATGTATTCTATCCAATATATATTCTGCTTCTGTCAATGGCAAAAAGTACTTGAACTTCATGTACTTGAAGTACATGAACTTCACTCCTTTGGGGTTCGAATCTTTGGAATAAATGGTGAGACTCTCAGGTAGGGTAGTTAAGGAAAACAAAGGGTATACTCTTGTGGTCATTAAAGGAATTGGGTATGGATGGAGTTTTGCCTTGGGAGTGACAGCTGTTGATTCCATGATTAATCATTATCACCAACTCTGCAGTGGAAACTAATGAGGCATTTGAATGGTTTTAAATTCTTATTCTAAAATAAAAACATTTAATTTAAAGTTGAGAATCACAAACTGCTTGAAAAACAGCTGGCAAAATGTCAAGGGTCCGGTTTCTCCTGTTATATTTTATCTTCTAGATGGGAATGGAGCTGAGAGGTGGTGCATGGAAAGAACATAGATCATTTTACCACCTCTTGAAAAGCTAACTCCTCTCTCCCAATGTATTTTTTATTTTCTGCTTTCTGTGAATCTTAAAATAGAGGCTCCCAAAGGCAAAAACATGGGACAGCGAATGGATTTATCTCATACTGGGAAAAAGTTACGTGTGAATAGAAGACACTTAATGTGTGTGTGTGTACACATACACTTGTAGTCTTTGGAAAGGCTCAGGAAATTAACCTAATATCACTGTCGGGACCAATGGAGGAGCAAGAAACAGGCATGCAGATGTTCATCTGCAAGCGGAGCCTGGTCAGCAGGCAGTGTCACCAGTGGAAGGCAGGTGTTCAAGACCCCTCAGGTGGTTCATTTTGTTGTTTGAGCTGCTTCTCCAGCTCTGTGTAGGTCTGGCTTGAACTTGAATTATTTTTTTCCCTTTTAAACATTTAAAAACATTTTTTAATACTAAAAATATTTAAAAATAAAAATTTAGGGACGCCTGGGTGGCTCAGTTGGTTGGGCGGCTGCCTTTGGCTCAGGTCATGATCCCAGCGTCCTGGGATCGAGTCCCACATCGGGCTCCTTGCTCAGCAGTGAGCCTGCTTCTCCCTCTGCCTCTGCCTGCCACTCTGTCTGCCTGTGCTCGATCCTGTAATCTCTGACAAATAAATAAATAAAATCTTAAAAAAATAAAAATAAAAATAAAATGTTTTAAAATAAAAATAAAAATTTATATTTAAAATAATGATTACAGGGTAGAAAATTATAAATGTACACAAAAATATAAAATGCATTGTAATGGGGCAATTATACACAGTTAGAGCTGTCTTAACATTTGGAGTGTTCTTGTATCTAAAAAAAAAAAAAATCTTACACACACACACACACACACACACACACACACCTCTACCCCTACAAGAGTATATTGGAGATTCTCAGTCCTGGCTACACATCATAAATCATCAGTGTGCTTTATGTAAGAGAGAAGAACTGAAACTCTAGTCATTTAAATAATGCTTAAGGAATAATCATTATTCCTACCTCAAAAGAGTCATAATATATACTTATTTTCAAGTTTAATTAAGTTTTAGAGGGTGTATATATGTGAATATGCATGTATAAAACTGTTAATGAAAAATGTATATAGCTTCTCACTTTATTTTTTCACCTAATATTTTAAGTATTTCCATGTCATCAAAATTCTTAAGTCATTACCCATAATGGCCACAAAAATTCCATCCTATGAAAACAGAAATTCCTTATTATTTTTTATTTATTCTCTTATCATTGAACATTATTTCCAATAAATACACAACGGTGAGCATCATGAGCTAAATGTGTATACATTTATCTGATTATTCCCTTAGGATAGTTTTCCCTAGATATGGATCTAAAAAAGGAAGGGACAACATCTGGATGAAGAAAACATGGGGGTGGGGCGATGGGTTCAGTCCCTTATGCATCCGACTCTTGATTTTGGCTCAGGTCATGATCTCAGGGTTTTACACTGCAGTGTGGAGTCTGCTTATCCCTCTCCCTCTCCTCCTCCCCTAGTCTTGCATGCGTGTGCGCGCTCTCTCTCTCTCTCTTTTTCAAATAAGCAAACAAATAAATAAGATCTTTAAAAAAGAGAGAAAAAAAGGAAACATCTGGGGTGCCTGCGTGGCTCAGTTGGTTAGGTGTCCAACTCTGAATTTTGGCTCAGATCGTCATCTCCAGGTTGTGGGATGGAGCCCTGGGTTCTGTGCTAGGGGTTGAAGCTGCTTGGCATTCTCTCTATTTCTCTTTCTGTTCTCTGCCCTCCCTATCCCCACTTTCGCTTACTTTTTCTCAAAAAGAAAAAAAAAGAAAGGAAAAGAAAATATGTTTTCCAGGGCACCTGGCTGGCTCAGTTGGTAGAGCACACATCTCATGATCTCAGAGTTGTTAGTTTGAGCCCATATTGGGTGTAGACTTAAAAATAAAATCTTTAGGGGCATCTGGGTGGCTCAGTGGGTTAAAGCCTCTGCCTTCGGCTCAGGTCATGATCCCAGAGTACTGGGATCGAGCCCCACGTCGGGCTCCCTGCTCAGCGGGAAGCCTGCTTCCCTTCCTCTCTCTCTGCCTGCCTCTTTGCCTGCTTGTGATCTCTGTCTGTCAAATAAATAAATAAAATCTTCAAAAAAATTAAAAAGAAATCTTTAAATTAAAAAAAAAGAAAAAAAAACTTTCCTAGGAATGCTATAGCAGATTTCCATTTATATCTCATTGGCCAGACAGTGTCAAAGTCACATTCCTGATTAGAAGGTCAGAGGGGAGACAGTGCTGGGTGAGCCAACAAATGGAGTCCATCCTTACTGCTGTACAATTTTTTACACATTATCTGTCCTTTTTTTTTTTTTTTTTGGCACAAAGGTTTTATAAGCTGTGCCTCAGTACGTATGGGTGCTGGGGCTTGCCCAGGGTGCTCTTTCTTGATGTGTGACGCACATAAGTTCTGCCAGTTCTTCTTCAACAGTGACGCAAGGAAACAGAGAGCTCAGTGGATGTTGTGTATAAGCTCATCATCTGCCATTTTCATGTGGTTGAGGGACCCCTGCCAGACACAGCACCTTCTTCATCTGGAACTTGATCATGGTATTCACTTTATCAACTTTGGCCATCATGTTCTCATTGTGGGTCAGCAAGGAAAGGAACTTGCTAGCCTTCTTCAGGCCTGGGCCTGGGATTTGTGGGATCTGTTTGATCAAAAATTCTAAGACCAGGGGCACCTGGGTGGCTCAGTGCGTTGGGGCCTCTGCCTTCGGCTCAGGTCGTGTTCCCAGGGTCCTGGGATCGAGCCCCACATCGGGCTCTCTGCTCAGCGAGGAGCCTGCTTCCTCCTCTCTCTCTGCCTGCCTCTCTGCCTACTTGTGATCTCTGTCAAATAAATAAATAAAATCTTAAAAAAAAAAATTCCAAGACCAAAAATTCATCATACTTCTTGACCAACTCCTTATTCTTGTTGAGTTCCTTCAGCACCTCAAGGTCCATGTGGGGGATATTCTTGTGGAAACAGCTTTGGTGTCCTCACAGTGCTTCTGGTCTCCTAAGACAAACGTGGAGAACTTGGGGAGGAGAGTGAGGGGAGTGAACTTAAGCCTGGTGGTGCCCAAGAAATGTTTGTCCTTGTGAGTGTCATACTTCTTCAAGCTGATCTACAGTTCCACTGTCTCCAAAAACCACTAGAGCTTTTGCTGGTTCCTAAGTAGGATTTCCTATATAGTCTCATAGCACTGTTATTCTTTTTCATGAGTCACAGTCATCTCTACTTCAAGGTTTTTTTTGGGGGGGGGGTGCAGAGGGAGAGAGAGAGAGAATTGTAAGCAGGCTCCACACCCAGCATGGAACCCGATGTGAAGCTTGATCCCACAACCCTGAGATCATGACCTGAGCCGAAATCAAGAGTTGGACACTGAGCCACCCAGGTGCCCCATCTCTTTGCCAAGTTTAACAACCCTGAAGTCACATACAATTACTACTTCCAGCTTGGAAACCTTGATCTCTGAGTGATAATTCTGTCTGGTCTGTAGGGGGTTTAATTCAGTAGGTCTGGAGTCCAGCCCATGTTTTTATTTCTTTTCCTTTTTTATTTTTTAAAGATTTTATTTATTTATTTGGCAGACAGAGATCACAAGTGGGCAGAGAGGCAGGCAGAGAGGGAGGAGGAAGCAGGATCCCTGCTGAGCAGAGAGCCCGATTCGGGGACCCTGGGATCATGACCTGAGCCAAAGGCAGAGGCTTTAACCCGCTGAGCCACCCAGGATCCCCTTCTTTTCCTTTTTAAAAAGAGATTTAATTATTTGTCAGGTTGAGAGAGAGAGAGGGAAAGAGAAAGACAGCAGGCAAGTAGGGGCAGTAGTAGACTGAGGGAGAAGCAAGCAAGGAGCCTGCTGTAGGACTTGATCCCAGACCCCGCAATCATGACCTGAGCAGAAGGCAGATTCTTTTTTTTTTTAAAATATTTTATTTATTTATTTGTTAGAGAGAGAGAGAGCACAGGCAGACAGAGAGGCAGGCAGAGGCAGAGGGAGAAGCAGGCTCCCTGCCGAGCAAGGAGCCCGATGTGGGACTCCATCCCAGGACGCTGGGATCATGACCTGAGCCGAAGGCAGCTGCTCAACCAACTGAGCCACCCAGGCGTCCCCAGAAGGCAGATTCTTAACCAACTGAGCCACCCAGGTGTCCCCCAAGTTTTATTTTTAACAAGTTCCAGGTAATGCTGTTGGCCCAGGAATCATACATTCTACTTATCTATAGTATGATATCATAATCAAGAAATTGATACTAATAACCTATTGACCTTATTCAGGTTTCACCGGTTTTATACTCTCATATATCTGTTTCTGTGTGTGTGTGTAATTCTGTGCAGTTTTATTACATGTGTAGATTTATGTGGTCATCACCTGCAGTGAAGAGACAAAGTAGTTTCATCCAAGAAATGGCTTATGTTATCTTTTTATTGCCACCAGTTTCTCCCTCCTTCATCCTATCACCCAGCGTTTGACAACTGCCAATCTGTTCACCACCTCTATAGTTTCGTCATTTCAAAGATGCTTTCATAAATGAAATCATAACCTTAAACTCCCCATTTTCCCCTCCTCCCAGCCCCCGGCAACCACTGTTCCACGTTCTGTTTCTGTGAATTTGAGTACTCTACATACCTTATGTAAGAGGAATCATGCAGCTGTCTTTTGTGACTGGCTTTTGCATTTAGCTTAATGTCCTCCAGATTCATTTGAATTAAAGAATATGTCACACTTTTCTTTTTAAAAGCTGAATAATATTCCATTGTATGCATGTACTACATTTTGTCCATCCATCAGTGGACACTTGTGTCTACTTCTTGACTATTGTGAATAATGCTGCTTTGAACATGTGTGTGTATGAATATCTTTTCAAGACGTTATTTTCCTTTAAAAAAAAAGATTTTATTTATTTATTTGACAGAGATCACAAGTAGGCAGAGAGGCAGGCAGAGAGAGAGAGAGGGGAAGCAGGCTCCCCGCTGAGCAGAGAGCCTGATGTGGGGCTTGATCCCGAGATCCTGGGATCATGACCTGAGCTGAAGGCAGAGGCTTTAACCCACTGAGCCACCCAGGTGCCCCTCAAGATGTTATTTTTAATGCTTTGGGGCAAATGTGCAGAAGTGAAATAGCTGGATCATATGGTAATTCTACTTTTAATTTTTTGATGAAACACCATACTGTTTTCTATAATGGTTGTGCCATTTTATGTACTGACTGTACACAGGGTTTGTAATTTCTCCATGCCCTTATCAGCACTTGCTTTCTTCTTCTTTTTTTGACAGTAGCCATCATAATAAGTGTGAGATGGTATCTATTTGGGGTTTTTGTTTGTGTTTATCCAATAATTAGTAACGTTGGACATCTTTTCATGTGCATGTTATCCATTTACATATCTTCTTTGGAGAAATGTTTATTCAAGTCCTTTGCCATTTTTCAGTCAGGCTTTTTGTTGTTGTTGTGATTGAGTTGTAGGAGTTCTTTTTATGTTCTGAAGCTTAATCCTTCATCAGATATATGATTTGCAAAATTGCTCCCATATCATAAGTTGCCTTTTTACTGTATTGTGTTTTGGTGCACAGTTTTTAATTTTGAAGTAGTCCAATTTATTTTTACTTATGTTGCCTGTGCTTTTGCTGTCATATTCGAGAAATTATTACCAAATCCAATATAATGAAAGTTTTTTCCCATGATTTCTTTTAAGAGTTTTATTTACAGTTTTAGCTTTTATATATAGTTTCTTTGATCCATCATGCGGTATCTTCGATTTGTTGAACTCTGTGAATGTATCACCTCTAAAAATTTCAAATAGAAAAACTGATAAAGGAACAACTTTGAGGCTTTTATTGTGTTAGAGTCAAACTAATACAAACATTTGGAAAAAACTGGGAACTCTGTAGTATTCAGACTTTACATATAAGGAATTATTATGTAAGTTTATTTATTCATAGTTTTTTAATGTGGCTGATTAAACATTTGAAATTTTTTAAACAGGATTTGCATGTTTCATTATTGTTCCTAGGTATGATATATTTAATTTCTATTCTACGTATTACATGTCACTGTTATGTTTTCTCACTGTTTTTTATTGGCTTTAAGGAAAACTATGTTAAAAAAATTTATATTGTGTATTCACTTCAATAAACTCTATTAGTTATAATATTTCTAATACATTTTCCAGTTGTTTCTATAGAATTGAATGCATGCACTGTTCTCTGTTTCCAGATGATATGTTTATCTACTGGTATAACCCTAGAGCATTAATTTAAGGTTATGGGAGAGATCAATAAGGTGATTATCTCTAAAATGAATATAAGCATAGATGGTTTTTCTTCATATCTACAAAACATATTAGAAAATCCCCTGCCAGTCATAGGAAAAATATATAGAAACTAAAAATAAAATATTCTCCTTCCATTTAATTTTATTTTTTAAAAATTTCTTGTATTACAGAGCTTAGGTACTGAGAGCACAGACTTTATACAAACTTGACATTTAATAACCATGTAACTCTGGGCAGTTAACAACCAGTGTGAGCTTCGGTTTCTGCATATGAAGAGTGTTGTTATAGTCCCTACCCTATGAGGTTATAGTGATGATTGAATTAAATAATCTATGTGAAATGTTTAGTTTAGTGTATGACGCATAATAAACATTAAATACTGTTATTCTATGAGCAAGACATCTAGAACAATGCTATATAGTGAGATTATACCAGACATTCCTTTATTCTTTATGACACTAAAGAGGATGTTAGCATTTCAAAATTAAGCATCATGCTTACCAGAGATGGATTTACCTTGAATGATGCTTCAGATTCAGGGATTTGCACTTACACATGTCCCTTCCAAGGTTTTGGACAATGTGTTCACAGGATCACATGATTATATACTTTTATAAAATTTGCAAAAGTAAAATATTTATTAAACATTTTTAAAAAAAATTTAAATTTTAGTTAACATACAGTGCAGTATTGGTTTCTGGAGTACAATTCAGTGATTCATCATTTATATACAACACCCAATACTCATCACAACAAGCAAAAGTAAAATATTTAAGCAGTTTGCTAAGATTGCCACCACTTCTTTTCATGTTGGCTTCCCCTCCAGCATAATTGTGCTACTGCCAGTTGGCATTGGAGTTACTGTGGCATATCAGTTATTTATTGCTATGTAAAGATACCACCTTCCAAAATTAAAACACAATCATTTATTAGTTTAAAATTCTGTGGGTGGGCAATTTTGCCTGGTCTCTACTGGATTGCTCTGCTGGTCTCTCGTGGGCTCACTCATGTGGCCACAGAGGTGGGTAGGTCAATGAGTTTCTCATGGCTTTTCTCATATGTCTGGGAAGGTGAGGAAACTGGACTTCATGTCTCCAGCATCTATCAGGTTAACATAGTAACTATATTCTTTTTGCCAGCACCACACTGACTTGTTTTATTATGATTTTGACTCCTCCAACTTTGCTCACCTTTTTAGAATTGTTTTGGCAATTCTAGTTATTTGCTTTTCCATACAACTTTTAGAAGAAGCATGTTAATATCTATCACATAGCTTGCTGGGGTATCTACTGGGATTGCACTGTACCTACAGATCAAAGTGGAGAGAACTGATATCTTAACAATATTGAGTCTTCTAACGGCACCTGGGTGGCACAGTCAGTTGAGCGTATCTTGATTTTGGCTCACATCATAATCTTGGGGTTGTGACATCAGGCCCTGCATCGGGCTCCGTGCTGGGGGTGGAGTCTGCTTGGGATTCTCTCTCCCTGTCCCTTTGCCCCTCTGGCTTGTGTGCTCTCTCTCCCAAATAAATAAATCTTTTAAAAAATTGAGTCTTCTAGTCCTTTCATGTGGTATGTCTGTCCATTTATTTATCTTCCTTGATTTTTTATTATGATTTATAATTTTCAATATACAGAACCAATTCATATTTTGTTAGATTTATTCCTAAGTATTTCATTTCTTATGTGATATGGTCATTAGTATTTTTATTAACTTGAAATTCTGATTGCTCATTGGTGACATATAGGAATATAATCTTTAAAAATAGATTAAACTTTTGGGCACCTGGGTGGCTCAGTGGGTTGGGCCTCTGCCTTCAGCTCGGGTCATGATCTCAGGGTCCTGGGATCGAGTCCCGCATCGGGCTCTCTGCTTGGCAGGGAGCCTGCTTCCTCCTCTCTCTCTGCCTGCCTCTCTGCCTACTTGTGATCTCTCTCTGTCAAATAAAAAAAGAAAATTAAAAAAAATTTTAAAAATAGATTAAACTTTTTATTTTATAATGGGGAAGTTGGTATGTACAGTAACTATCTTTCTTATTTTTAAGATTTTATTTTATTTATTTGACAGAGAGAGATCACAAGTAGGCACTGGTGTTAGATCTAGGTTTAACAGTTGGGTTCTATGATTTACCAGGGCATAAGATGAAAATTTTTTTCCTGGTATAATGGGGATGAAAAATTATATCTCCAGTACGGTTTTATTTAAACATACATAGGCAACTAAAAATGATTGGATATAATATACCTCCTGATACCCTGTCTGCTTTCTACTGCATTGAGCACTAGAGATGGTAGTCCTTGAATAGATATAGAAAGAAAGGAAATAATAAATAGAAGAATAAAAAACATGGCTATTTTTTATTCTGGCTTTGGCTGATATAGTTGAAAGATAGTTATTTGTTTTGCTGGTTATTATATTCCTTGTATCTCAGAGTTGGAGACACATAATGAGAGAGAGGCAAAGCATTTTCCTCCCTTTTTTGGCATTTTTATGATATTTTATTTAGATTGTGGAAAATGTGATTTATAGTTCAAGAATGTTTCTTAATCCATTTTGACTGGCAATACAGCTAGTGGAAATTCCCCTTGGAAATGTCATGTGGTCTTCTTATTTTTAGCTTACAGTGTTATAGCCAACTTTTATCATTTTGTATATTGTGATGGATTTTTTAATGGTGAGTTGAGTGTGAGTTGAGTTGTATCAGGCAATGCCAGTGTTGATATACCAAGAAATAGCCTGAGGTTTATGGAATAACTCCTGTAAGGTCATATGGCCTGTAAATATGAAAGTTTATATTTAAAGTTAGTTTTGTTTTCTCTCTAGTCCAAAGTTCTGGGATCATAATGAAGGTTAAGAGAGTTCAGGGGTGCCTGGGTGGCTTAGCCAGTTGGGTGTCTGACTCTTGATTTTGGTTCAGGTCATGATCTCAGGGTTGTGAGATGGAGCCACACATGGGGCTCTGTGCTGCGCATGGAGCCTGCTTAAGATTCTCTCTCCCTCTCCCTCTGTACCTCCTACCCCCTGCCCTGCTTCCACATTGCTCTCAGTATCTCTTTAAAAAAGTTCAATACAAGTGAGGGAATGAAAATGTATAGAGGAAACCCAGATTTTATGAGTTTGGAGCCATTTTACAAATAAAATCCAAAGTGTGGCTGTGCCATCTTGTAACTGAAGTGAAGTGTTAGTGGATGCATTGGAATCAAGGAATTTTGTAGCCAGGGCACTAGGTGGTAAGTCAGTAAGAATAGGAATGGGATTGGATAGGGATGATCAGAGTCATCAGGAATGGTCGTATGACCTGTAACTAATGGTAACAAGAGTGGTAAAACACTGTCATGAGTTATTGATAGGACAGTTGGAGCAAGGAACATCTGAAGCCATATTTCCTCTTTCCCAATTAATGAAAGGGACTTTGAAAAAGAATGGCTTCCACTGGTGGAAAAGATTGAGCTTGTTATGTTATCACAACAAAGCAATGTTTCAGTTGAGGCAACATTTGTGGAAAGTTCTGAGATTTTGTGGAAGTTTCTCATAATTTGAGTAACCCCTTGAGGCTTCTTTGGTTCCTGTGGGAGTATACCCTTTGGCTTCAGGTCAAAACCATCTTAAAGTCAATGGAATCCTGCACTCAATTCCTGTCTTCTTGTGATTCTATTTACATGGATTGAACTTCTTTCCATTTCCTCGGTATGAAAAAAAATCAAATCCCATGAATTCCTTTATTTTTGTTCAGCCTATCTTGGTTGTACCCAGTTAGCTTACTTTTCCTGCATCCCTTGAACCTCTCATTTTTTGAGGAGTAGCAAAATCCCCTAGCTTTTGATTCTTTTTGGAGGAATGTAGCATAAAAGAAATTCATCTGCAAATCCATTTATAGATGGCTACAGATATGATAGACTTTAAATATTACAGATTTATGAATTCAGAGTGGAGAGATGCTGGTGGGTGGGGGATGGAAACAAAGTAGAAAAAGTATGTTTTCTCCACCTGCAGAATGAATGACATGCTCCCGATTTACAAAAAATTTAGTAAAGTGTTTTTTGTTATTTTTCCCATATATTAAAGCTTAACCATCCCTCTTGTCCTTTCTCCAGGAAAGAAAAGTGGAGAATGAAATTCCCATCTGTTCTGCCTTCTAATAAGTTGAGAGTTCATATAGTGATGTACTTTGAAAATATTTCCCCAACTTTATTTATGAGTATGTCTTTTATTTATTTATTTATTTTAGATTTTATTTATTTATTTGACAGAGATCACAAGTAGGCAGAGAGGCAGGCAGAGAGAGAGAGAGGGAAGCAGGCTCCCTGCCGAGCAGAGAGCCGGATGCGGGACTTGATCCCAGGACCCTGAGATCATGACCTGAGCCGAAGGCAGCGGCTTAACCCACTGAGCTACCCAGGCGCCCCGAGTATGTCTTTTAAAACCAGGATTAAAGTCTTTTTCTCTTCTCATTCTATCAGTAATGCCTGGAAGTCTGTCATGGGTTGATACCACATAGGTCTGACTGATTTATCCTTCCCCAAGTCCTACTTTGGGACTTTTACTATTCACCAGCACCTTGTGATCATTTAATATTTTATAAATGAAGTGCTTGATGAGTTTGGTCTTTCTAGGTATCAAAGGTAAGGTGACCAGGCTATAATCTCTAGAGTTATTAGTTTATTTTCTTCAGAAGTAGAACTTACATGTGTCCTTTCTCTGTTTTTAGGCTTCACAGTTGTCCATCATGTGTTCAGAAAGATTGTTTCTGTGATAAGTTGAGGACATGAGGGCATGTCTTCAATATTGCTGGATCCATGCTACCAGAGCAAACTGGTCTGAAAACAGCTACTGTCTTTAATCTCTGACTCATTTATCTCTTATTCTGAATGAACTTTGTATCCTCTGGCAAAGGTGGTTGAAACTTTATTTGATCACAGTTGAACTTTTTATAGGTTTCATACTCAGAATCAGCTTTCGGGAAAAAAAAATTACTCAGCCAGGAGCTCTGTAATTCACAGGTTGCAATCTCCCTGTTTTGAGATTAGATAATAGGAGGAATTAGATGTATTTTGGAAAACTTTGGGAAGATGCTGAATAGTGTAGCAAAAATTATTATTTTTCTGTGAACCTCTAATCTTCTGTTGCCATAGATAATTAGAAACTGGTCAAGGAGGCATCGTTTCAGTTTACTTTTCACATCAAAGAATCCACAGCTGTGTTACCCTGTTCTCCCTGTAAATCTAATTCAGAAGTTTTCCTAAGTGTGAATTTGTAACTTATGAAAAGCTAAACTTAAATGAAACTAAACTTATTAAATGAGCTGAATAGAGTGAGGCAGAAAGCCCTTCATTTTTCACTTGTTCTTTGGATTAGTTATTTCTAGCCCCCGGGATAGAACTTTAGTAAGATCCCAAGGTTTTTCTGTCTCAAATAATTGAAAGTACATCACAGACAAGTATCAAAATCCAAAATCTCATTCATTTAAAAATCTCTTCTCCCTCAGTTTAGGTCTGCCTCAGTCTTAGAGGACTGAAAAGGTGAGGTAGGGAGGGGTTTTGACCTAACTTTTGTCTTTTCTTGTTTCACTGCATTCTACACTTAATCATTGCTGTTTGGGGGCCCTTTAATGTTAGAATAGAGGGAGAAGTAAGGGGCAGAAGAGTTCTTCTGGTCTGGTAAAGTTGCAAGGTGGTAGTGATGTCACTTGAGCATGGTGGAATCCAAGGCTTGTCCTTTTTTCCCTGTGGTACTTCTTTCAGTTTAGTGATTGTGTCCTTATCATGAGGTTCCTGGCATGAGGGATGCTGCTTCCTTGTGGCCAGTTTCATCCCTCCTCCACTTCTGCATCCATGGGTTGCCTTCATTCTCTTGTTGAGACTGCCCTGCTCTTGGCCAGAAGTTTTGGTGGGAGTCATGGTCAGCTAACTAACTTGACTATCAGGCAACTCCAATCTACAGGGTCTGTACCTGATCATTGGGAAACAGATCCTTTAGCCCTGCTCTCAACAGATCTTACTGTTATACAAACTTATTCTTCCATAGGAAGCTCTTAGCTATACTTATTTTCACTTCTTTGTTCATCCATGGATCAGCTAACTTCCCCTATGTCTCTCAAATTCCAGAAAATACGTATAGCTCTTTAGATGGTCCTTTTGAACCTTCAGCTGGGTTGAGGTGACCAGGGAAATTTTGTTCTCTTCCATGGGGAGAAGGAAATGTATAATACTAACAATAATCTTCCCTCTATCCCCCCACCCCCCCACAAAAATCCTTATTAGCAACCCTTCACCCTCTTGATGGATTTTAGCCATCTCTTAGACAATCAAGAAGTGAGTGAAGAAGGGTCTTTGATGTCCACTGCAGAGTAAGCAGCAATAAAGCAGACATTTTTGTCTGTTTTGTATATTGCTGTCTCATTAGGTTTTAAAAGAGTGCATGACACATAGTAAGCACTCAGTAGTTGTATGTTGAACATATGAAGGAATGAATGAAGAAGTAGTCAAACACCTTGTTTTATGATGTATATATGACATCTGTTGTATAAAGAAAAGAAACCAAAGACAAGAAATATCAGATTTAATATCCTATTAAAACAGTTTTAAAATTGTGTTTACAAAGAAGATAAATGGCCAAGTTTTTGGATTATCACCCAATTGCAATGTCCAAAAATATGTGTATTTTTCAGAGAGCGAAGGCTAAGTTCAAAGCTAAAAGTTTAACTAGTTGTAGGCAGTCCAGAATGAATATGAAATTTGGTTTGTTTTAGTAATTTATTCCATCTATTTGCAGATTATAAATTCCAGCGAAAAACTTAAGAGTCTGTGAAGAGTGTGCTCAAGTAGAGCTTAAACTAGACTGTGGCTTACAGGTGGAAAGGTGCTTTAGGGTTAACATCCGATATAATGTTCTTCTCTCAGATTTCTCTGATATGTGTTTGTGCCTTTCAGTCAGAAGTTTTAAAATGTGTTCTGACGGTGGATCATGTTGAAAGTAAAGACTAGGAATCAGTGTGGACTTTTGGGAGTCCAGGCATCAGCATAGATGATCTGCCAGTGATGTCATTGGAAAAATTTCCCTAAAATTTACTGGACAAATGATACTATTAGAGGTTATAAAGGAGGGGTTTCACAAATAAATTTTTTTATTTATGCAAGATAACAAATATAGACACAGAATGAATGGCAAATGATTTTTTTTAAAGATTAAAAAATTTTTTAAAGTAATCCCTATACCCATTGTGGGGCTCAGATTCACAACCCTGAGTTCAAAAGTCAATGCTCCAGGCGCCTGGGTGCCTCAGTTGGTTAAGCATCTACATCTTGATTTCAGCTCATGTCATGATCTCAGGGTCCTGGGATGAAAAGTCTTACATCAGGCTCCATACTCAGTGGGGAATCTGCTTGAGTATTCCCTTCCTCTCCCTTTGCCCCTCCCCCCTTGTGTGCACATGCATGCATGCTTTCCCTCTCTCTCTCTCTCACACATAAATAAATAAATAAATAAATAAATAAATCTTTGAAAAAAAAAAAAGAAAGAGTTGCATGCTCTACTGAGCTGGCTAGGTACCTCTGGCAAATGATTTTCTTGTCATGTACCAACTTTCATTAGTTGATAGTGGTCCCTGGAAAGCTACACTGAGAAGGGTTTTAGGACTAAATCCAGTCCCAGTGCTGTATCAGAGGCAGCACATGGCACTGAGGAGAGAGGACACTCACCTTCCTCTTTTACTCAACCACGATTAGAACACTTGAAGTGTCCATGATGGTTCACATGCTATTATGAGGGAGTTATGGCTAAGCAATGATAGAGTAAAGGTAATTCTGCTCCATTCTTTTCTCTGAAATAATCAAAAGTAATACAAAGGTTAAATAAACAGTAGCAAACAACTGATGAAAATAGCAATCACACCCTGAGATTAAAGAATAACTGACAAAAGAGTAAAAATCAAGCCAAAGGGAAAATGTCACAGTGATAGATATCTCTATATTTTGAGCAGTGTTCAGGGTTCCCTAGCATAGATGGTTCAGATGTGAACAGTACAAACAGCAATCTTTTAATAAGAATAGCAAAGTCTTAGATGTAGACAGGCTTAGGAAGAGCCCTCAACTTCATTCTACACTGATAGAGTGGCAGGGGAGGCAGAATTAAAGAACTTGAAAGCGAAGCCATCTCATGAAGAGTGTTGCTATGACATGGTGGAGGAGCAAAAGCGAGTGACAGTCAGCTTTGTGTCAACTCATCACTGAGCTGAATTAGTAAATGATGGTATCATACAGAAATCATCCCATTCATGTGGAATGAGGCACAGTGAGAGCATGGAGATGTGGTCTGGAGTACTCAGCAGCACAGACAAATATCTGAGAAAAACATGTAGTTATTGAACTTGTCTGTTGTGCCAACTTACTTCCTTGGCTTTTCCTTCAGCAAATAGCAGGCATAGAAAGAATGGCTTAAAAGTGTGGCAGCCCTGGGCTTAAACTGAAGTACAATAGGGAAAGGAGGAAGGGAACCAAAGGCTACTCAAGGTAGATGGTGAGTACACATCAGAAAAAGATATGTTAAGCAGAGGTTGAATATTTCAAATAAACATCTGTCTGAGATATCAAAGATATTTTAAAAAAATTATTTTTTTAAAAGATTTTTCTTTCTTTATTTGACAGAGAGAGATCACAAGTAGTCAGAGAGGCAGGCGGAGAGAGAGAGGGGGAAGCGGGCTCCCCGCCGAGCAGGGAGCCCGATGTGGGGCTTGATCCCAGGACCCTGAGACCACGACCTGAGCCTGAGCCGAAGGCAGAGGCTTACCCCACTGAGTCACCCAGGTGCCCCCCCAAAAAAATTATTTTTAAGTAATCTCTACACCCAGTGTAGGGCTCGAACTTATGACCCTCAGATCAAGAGTTGCAGGCTCCACTGGCTAAACCAGCTAGGTGCCCCTTAAGTGATTTTTAGAGAGGTGTTTACAAAACAAGAGCACAGGAAGAAAGACAGACTTTAAAGAAATAATTACTAAGACAACATAAAGAGATGAAAAGTGATCTGGAAGCCTACAAGAAAGAAATGGAAAGAAAAAAAATGTATTCCAGGAGTGGAAGTGGTAGTAAAAAGCAGAAAAAAACAATGAGGTGTATGGAAGACAGGTTTGAGAAAATTGGCAAAATTAGGTATAAATAAAAAGTTAATTATAAAGAATAAAGAATTAAGAATGTTCGAGAAAACTATGAATGGAGACAAAAACTAGGTAGTAATTGTAACTGGAAAAGTATAATATACTGAATTATTAACCATAACAAGAGGTTGGAATAATGGGGAATTGATTAGTGTATAGGGCTGCCATATAACAAGTGCCACGGACTGGGTGGCTTCACCAAAGAAATTTATTTTTTCGGGCGCCTGGGTGGCTCAGTGGTTAAGCCTCTGCCTTCGGCTCAGGTCGTGATCTCAGGGTCCTGGGATCGAGTCCCGTATCAGGCTCTCTGCTCGGCGGGGAGCCTGCTTCCTCCTCTCTCTCTGTCTTTCTCTCTGCGCCTACTTGTGATCTCTCTCTGTCAAATAAATAAAATCTTAAAATAGAACACAATTCAGGCCATAACAATTAGTAAAGAATAAAAAAGAATGCTAAATGCATAAGTAGTGGATATAGGTTAACACCTACCACCCCTAGGAATCAGGTATATTGTTAGTCAAGGAAGATATGTTATCCAAACTCTGGAAAACCTCTTTCCCTTTCACTCAGGTCTGAGATCCAGATCTTGTAAAGAGGATGTGCTGTGGTTCACTGGAAGGGGAAGTTCGCTGAGGCTGTGGAGTTGTGCACCAGGAGGTGCACAACTGGCAGAGAAGATTCTAAGGAAGTTTCCCAAGGGAGGTGTCATGGGCTTCTGGTCTCTGAGAGCTCTTGGTACCTGCTGCTCAGGAACTGTGTGTGCTTCAGAAGCCACCTGTCTACAGGAGCACACTGGAACCTGGAAGAGACACCTCTTTCTTCCTCAGTGTCTTCCAGTGCCCTCTCCTGGCACTGTGCCAGCCAATGAAGGAGAAATGTTTATCAGGTCCATCTTCATTATCACAGAACAGGTGGAAGGGTAAATCTGAAGAGGAAAGGCAAAGGAGGTCCACCTTATTTACCATTGGTGTCCCTGAAGTAGAAATGGCAACAAATGGGATAGAAAATGTAGTATAAGGGGTGAACCGTATAAGGACAGGCATTCAACAAGTTATAAGAATATATTATTTATGTATGTAGTCTGTTGAATTGAATTTTTCACATACAAAATAATTTTATGTAATTAAACATGATATTTAAGAAAAGTCATACTTTACATGCAAGGAAGGGGACAAGGCGTTTGAGGAAGTCAGTAGGTTAGATCCTGAGATTTTACAGGACTTGTCTTGGGCAAATTTTTGATGTTGAGCTCTGCCAAGTAGTGTGTGTCTTTGTAGTATGTAGGTATCTGAAGATGTCAACACCAAGCTAACTCCAGTTATTGAACATCTTTTTTTTTGCCCTATTTTAAAATTGTTTGAATTTGAATCTCTCTCAAAGTAATATATATGAGTGTGATTATTGGAGTGCTACAGGTAAAGTTCCCATTAATTACATTTGGGTGTCTAAACCACATTTTGTTCTACATTACTTGCCTACAACAATATTGGGTAGATACTCCATAAATTTTTGTTGACTAAGATAATTACCAGGTCCTGAAAGATTAAAGGGGATACCTGGAAAATTCTGGAGTTTCGCTTGGTTTACTCTGTTCAGTTATAATGTTACGGTTTTGTAACCTCAGTAGAGTTATTGAGGGTTTAGAGTCAATATTAGCTTATAAATTTATACAATTGATTATGCAAATTCACTGTATAAAAGAATGGAAAAATCACAATTAGGGGAAATTGAAAGAACTATCATAGACTTCCTTGATCAAGTCTGAACAAATAAATTTTGAAAATCTGTTCAAAATAGATGTTTTTTTTTAGGAAAACATAAATGACAAAAATTGATGAGAGAGAAGATATAAAATGTAAACAGACTGCTTTTTTTGGAAGAAATAGAGGAAGTTGTCCGTTACATACTAAGTACCAAGGTCAGAGATCTTCTCACGTGGTATTTTTCAAACCTCCAGAGAATAAATAATCCCAATGTTATGTCACTTATTCTGATGCACAGAGAAAGCTTTTGAATATTCTCTATGGTGCCAGAAAGCAATTATTTCAAACTTGATAAAGGTGGTACAGTAAGAAAAGAAAATCATTGACAGACGTAACTGTTGGATATCAAAACTTTAAAAAAAGTTCTAATAGATCCACTAGTGATTTAAAAGAATAATATATACTAAGCAAAATTCCTGCCAGGAATGACCATTTGGCTGAATATTAAGAAACCTGCTGATTTAATTCAAACATTAATAGGTGAAAGGGTTTAAAATGTAGTGCTATCTTCTTCTTATTTATTTATTTGACGACAGAGATCACAAGTAGGCAGAGACAGGCAGGGAGAGAGAGGGGAAGCAGGTTCCCTGCTGAGCAGAGATCCCGATGCCGAGCTCAATCCTAGGACCCTGAGATCATGACCTGAGCTGAAGGCAGAGGCTTAACCCACTGAGCCAACTAGGGGCCTCTTTAAAGTAGATTCCACACCTATCATGGAGCCCAATGCAGGGCTTGAACTCACAACCATGAAATCAAGACTTGAGCTGAGATTGAGTTGGATGCTCAACCAGCCGCCTGGGGGCCCCCCACAGAGTGCTGTCTTTTAGATGCTGAGAGGCATTTGGTAAAATTCAACATCCATTCCTAATAGACAATAATAGAAAATCATTTTAATTCTATTTTACACAAGGTGAATTGATAATTCACTCAAGGTCACAAGCCAGTAAAGATGGAGCCTGGGTTTGAGCCTTTTGTGGAGGTCGCTTCATCTTATACCCCTGAAAACACTAGTGGTTCACAGACTTCTTCATGTTTTGGTACACATAGGAATTGAAAATATTTTCATGGTGCACTGGGAACTCAGAACAAGGCTGCATGCAGAACCACCAGTTTAGGACTTGGGCTGCCTCAGTCCTGACTAAGCTGCCTCATGGACCAAGGTGGCACGTCTGTAACTTGTAGAGTTCTGTGGCTGACTATGGAAGAGAGCAGAGCCTACATATAGACTTAAAATAGTATGGGAATTTTATGTGGTAAAGGTGACATTTCAAATCAGTGAGAAAACAGAGATTATTAATTTGGTATTGGAACTTTCCATTTGGGGAAAAACATAGCTGAGTCTGTCAAATTCTAAGTTGTCAGAAATAAGTGGGAAAAAATAAAGTATTTAAGGAAAATGTGTGTGTGTGCACATATATATATGCACACACACACACACAAACACACACACACATATATATATATATATATTTTTTTTTTTTTTTTTGAGAGAGATTGTGAGGGAGCACGAGCAGTGGAGAGGGGCAGAGGGATAGGGAGAGGCAGACTCCCCGTGGAGTGGGAAGCCCAATGTGGGACTCAATCCCAGCACCCTGGGATCATGTCCTGAGCCAGCCAAAGGTAGGTGCTTACCTGACTGAGCCACCCCATCACCCAGGAAGATGTAACTTTTTTTAAAAATTTCATATTAGTTTATTATTACTATGTATTTTATTTTAATTTTTATTTAAACATATAATGTAACCCCACCACCCTCTCCCAACACCCCTCCCTCCCACCCCCCTCAGTTTGTTTTATGACATTATGAGTCTCTTTTGGTTTGTCTCCCTCCTGATCCCATCTTGTTTCATTTATTCTTTTCCTACCCCCTTAACCCCCACCCCCATTGCATCTCCACTTCCTCATATCAGGGAGATCATATGATAGTTGTCTTTCTCTGATTGACTTATTTCGCTAAGCGTAATACCAGCTAGTTCCATGCATGTCATCGCAAATGGCAAGATTTCATTTCTTTTGATGGCTACATAGTATTCCATTGTATATATTTACCACAGGAAGATGTATCTTTAAAAAATTAATAATTTTGAGGTAAGGATGAATTTTCTTTTTTTTTTTTTTTCTTTATTTGTCAGAGAGAGAGGGAGAGAGAGCTAGCGAGCACAGGCAGACAAAGTGGCAGGCAGAGGCAGAGGAAGAAGCAGGCTCCCTGCCGAGCAAGGAGCCCGATGTGGGACTCGATCCCAGGACGCTGGGATCATGACCCGAGCCGAAGGCAGCCGCTTAACCAACTGAGCCACCCAGGCGTCCCAAGGATGAATTTTCTAATGAAGATATAAAAACACAAGGGTAAAAGGAAATACTCATAAATGTCTATATATCAAAGGAAAAGAAGCTTTCTTTTCCTGTGGTTTATAGGATGGCTGGGTGACTCAGTCAGTTGGTTAAGCATCTGACTTTTTTTTAAAGAGAGAGAGTGGGTGAGTGAGTGGGTGGGGAGCTCAGAGGGAGGGAGATAATCCTAAGGAGGCTCTGTGCCCAGTGAGTGGCCTGACACACGGCTCTATCTTACCCTGAGATCATGACTTGAGCCAAAATCAAGAGTTGGACACTTAAGCAACTGGATACCCAGGCACCACCTAAGTGACTGGCTCTTGATCTCAGTTCAGGTCTTGATCTCAGGGTTATGAGTTCAAGTCCCATCTTAGGCTCCATGCTGTTCATGGAGCCTACTTAACAAAAAGGAGACGTTCTGTATAGCAATAACTGTTCTAAACAGTCAAAAGACAATTGGCAAATTGTAAAAATATATGTGACATTTCAGGCAAAATACTAGCTTTCTTAATACAGAAGTATTCTTATAAACTAATAGGAAAAATGCAAGTTACACACAGAAAAAATAATTAGCAAATAATGTAACTAGGCACTTTACAGAAAAATATATGTAAAGAAATGGAAAAAACACATCAAAGTGCTCAACCTCATTTATCAACAAGGAAATGCATATTGAAACAAAATACAAAAGGGGTTATTTTTTTACTTATCAGATTATGGGAAAGGATTAAAGATTGGATAATATAACATTAATGAGGATATGGGCAAGGAAATTTTCTCTCTCTCTCTTTTAAAGTTTTTATTTAAATTCCTGTTAGTTAATGCAGTGTAAGATTAGTTTCAGGTCTACAGTATACTGATATAACCCTTCCACACAACACCTGGTGCTCATCACAACATATACATTCCTTAATCCCATCGCCTGTTTCACCCATCCCCTTTGCCCCCTCTGGTAACCATCAGTTCTCTATAGTTAAGAGTCTTTTCTTGGTTTGCCTCTCTCCTTCCTTCCTTCCTTTTTTTTTTCTTTTCTTTTCTTTCTTTCTTTTTTCCCTTTGTTCGTTTGTTTTGTTTCTCAAATTCCACATGTAAGGAAAAGCATATGGTATTAGTCTTTCTCTGACTGACTTATTTCGCTTAGCATAATAATCTCTGGCTCTAGCCATGTCATTGCACATGGCAAGATTTCATTTGTTTTTATGTTTGAGTAATATTCCATTGTATAACTATATCACATTTTATTTATCCACTCATTAATTGATGGATGCTTGGGCTGTTCCCATTGTTTGGCTACTGTAGATAATGCTGCTCTAAACACTGGGGTGTGTGTATCCCTTTGAATTAGCATTTTTGTTTCCTTTGCATAAACATTTAGTAGTGCAATTGAGGATTGTAGGGTAATCCTATTTTTAACTTTCTGAGGAACCTCTAACTCTTTTCCAGAGTGGCTGCACCAGTTTGCATTCCCACCAACAGTGCAAGAATGTTTCCTTTTCTTCACATCCTCACCAACACTAGATTCTTGTGTTGATGTTAGCTATTCTGATGGGTGTTTGGAGTTATCACATTATAGTTTGCTTGGGAAAGAGGTACTTCGATCCACTGTTATCTCAAGGACAGATTGGTGCAAATAACCCTGGAAGGACAATTTAGTAATATCTATTAAAGTTAACCAAACAAAATTTCTCATGCAGATGTTCTACTTTTAGGAATTTATCTAAATGGATATAAATTCTCAAGTAGGAAAAGAGGTGTATGTAGGTTGTAGCATAATTTATAATGACAAAAATTGGGGAACAACATAAATATACAATAGGGAAATACCATGCAGCTCTTAAAAAACGAGATAGATATATTGTTAAAAAATACAGAATAAACCACAGTCCTCCATTTGTATCAAACAACAGAATTAGATAGATTGCTGTTAAAGCACATATACATATATAAATGCATGGAGATTCTGGAAAGTAACAGACTCCTAATGGAGGTAATTTTGAGAAAGAACTGCCCAAGGGCTGTAACAAGAAGGAACTCCCTGTTTTGTTTAAAGTTTTCCCTCCTGCATTTGTGCAATTTTACTACAAAAAAGAAAGAAAGAACAGTAAATTGCTCCTAACAGTACTGATCATCAGTGTCCTATGGGGAGAAGCCATCCTGCTGACCTTTTCCAGAATGGCCACTCTCCAAATAAAGCACACCATAAAATATCTCAATGACTCATTTATACCTTTGTGGTCCTAACCAAGTTTTTCTGGTTCACTTTCTACTTGACCAAATATGCATTTGGGTTTGCCAGAAATGGACTTTGGAGTCTAAAACCAGACTTTTTACCCTAATCCTGTTTTCTCTCAGACTTGTAGAATCTCAGACTTGTAGAACAAACTCACGTTTGGTGTGGTTCTGCAGAGGAGAAAATCATCCAGATAAGATGATTAGAAGGTGGGGTGAGAGTGCTAATGATAGAAAGAGAGAGCTGAAGAAAGTCTGTATGTTAAGTGTCTTTTTCTGACCCTTTGCTGTCAGCCTGTGGGAGGTTATTTCAGGACCCGAGTGGAAATTGACCATTGGACTGCAAACATTGCTCCATTGTTAGGGAGACTTGAAATGAAATTTGAAATAGAGATGATGGAGTGGGGGAAATGTGTGTGCTTTAGGTATATGTATATATGATAACATAGCCATCTCTTTTAGTGTGAGGAATATGAACTCAAAAGGGAAGGAGAAATTGGCATTTGACTGAATTTAGCATCTAAAAAATGGAATTTATCTTAAACAAGTTTTTTCTTGTAGACAAATCCTTTTGCCCTTGAAGCCTTTTTTTTAAAAAAACATGGGTATATGAGACAAAAATGCAGTCATTCAGTCAAAATAGTTTGCAGTTTTAGATTTTGCATTTTTTTGCTTTCTGCTCTTATCTTCCTCCAAGTGCAAACAGTACAGGCACACCTTTCATTTTTTTAAACTGAAATATAATTGACACACATTTTAGATGTGCAGCACGATGATTCCACAGATTTGTACGTTATGCTATGCTCCCAAGTGTAGCTACCATCTCACGCCATTCAGTGCTATTACAATATACTCCTTATGCCGTGCGTTTTATCCCCATGACTTATTCATTCCATTACTGGAAATCTGTACCTCCCGTTCCCCTTTATCCATTTTGTCCATCCTCCTTGCTCTCCTCCCCTCCAGTAGCCATGAGTTTGTTCTGTATATTTATGGGTTTCTTTCTGGTTTTCATTTGTTTGTGTATTCATTTGTTTTTTACATTCCATATATGAGTGAGCTCATATGGTCTTTGTCTCTCTCTGGCTTATTTCACTTAGCGACCTACCCTTCAGGTCCATCCATGTTGCAAATGCAAAATCTCAATTTTTAATGGCTGAGTAATATTTCATTGAATGTATATGCCATCTCTTCTTTATCCATTCATCTATTGATGGGCCTGTGGGTTGCTTCTATATCTTGGCTGTTGTAAATAATGCTGCAATAAGCATAAGGGTGCATATATCTTTTCAAGTGAGTGTTTTTGTTGTCTTTGGCTAAATACCTACTAGTGGAATTACTGAATCCTGTGATATTTCTGTTTTTAATTTTTTGAGGAAACTCCACACTATTTTCTGCAGTGGCCGCCCTAATTTACATTCCCACCAACAGTGTATGAGTGTTCTTTTTTTCCCCCACATCCTCACCAACACTTGTTATTTCTTGTCTTTTTGATTCTAGCCATTCTGACATGTATAAGGTGATGGCTCATTTTGGTTTTAATTTGTATTTCCCTGGTGATAAGTGATGGTGAGCATCTTTCTGTGTATCTGTTGGCCATCTGTATGTCTTCTTTGGAAAAATGTCTATTGAGATCCTCTGCCCATTTTTTTTTTTTAAAGATTTTATTTATTTGACAAAGACAGCGAGAGAAGGAGCACAAGTGGGGGAGTGGGAGAGAGAGAAGCAGGCTTTCTGCTGAGCAGGGAGTCCAATGCGGGGTTTGATCTCAGGACCCTGGGATCATGACCTGAGCTGAAGGCAGACGAATAATGACTGAGCCACCCAGATGCCCCTCTCTGCCCATTTTTAAATTAGATTGTTCTTTTTTTTTTTTTTCTTTTTGGTGTTGAATTGGATATGGTCTTTATATATTTTGGATACTAGCTGCATATTGGATACATTATTTGCAGCTATCTTCTCTCATTCAGTATGTTGTCTTTTTTTTTTTTTTTTTAATTTATTTATTTGTCAGAGAGAGTGAGCACAGACAGACAGAGAGGCAGGCAGAGGCAGAGAGAGAAGCAGGCTCCCTGCCGAGCAAGGAGCCCGATGCGGGACTCGATCCCAGGACGCCGGAATCATGACCTGAGCTGAAGGCAGCTGCTTAACCAACTGAGCCACCCAGGTGTCCCAGTATGTTGTCTTTTTGTATTGTTGATGGTTTCCTTTGCTGTGCAAAAGCTTTTTTTCTTGGTAGTCAGAAAAGTCTATCAGACATACCTTAATGAATGTCTTCCTGGTTCAATTTTCTTCTGGTAGAATGCCTCCTTTTTTTTTTTTTTTTAAACATCAAAAGATTATTTATTATCCTGTTTCTGGACCATCTGTCTCTTTTTAATTTATCCTTCCCTAGAGTCACTCTCTACACAGAGGAGGTTATTTGGAGTGGGGTCACAGCCTGGGATTTGGAATCTCAAATCTGAAGTACCCCCTCCCTTCACTTTATGGCTTAGGTGTGGCCTGAACCATTTAGAACCAGTATCTTCTCTTGGGTACTTCAGAAAGTGACCTAAAGGTAGCTAAACATAGAAGGTTAGGGTTAGGGTCAGCAAACCACAAGCCAAATAACCCTGATCAAGGCACTTTTAGCTCAGTAAGGGGCTGGCAGTTGGCACGGAACATTGTTGGCAGTGGAAGGAGTTATTAGGAAGGATTGCAGAGAAGTGAGGGCGTTAGCCTGTTGTTCATCATCTGCAATCAGTGGAGCTACTGATTTTTTTCCCATAGAAGAGTAGAGTAGTCATCATGGCCAAAGAGGCCCTTGGTGATAGGTACCCTGGTGACAGTTTTGGAGGCGTTCCCTTGTTTACTGGGGACAGCAGTGGACATGGTCAGCTCGTGGTTCACAACAATGAGGATTCAGAAAAAAACGCTTCAGGGCTAGTGGATGAATTGCATTTTGGTGTGCAGGTCACACGTGTGTGACAGAAGAAGGTGAGGACCATCTCAACCACTGCCAGGGAGTGCCCTCAGGGCTGTGTCAAAGCACTGAAGCAGATGAGAATCACCAGGCACAATATAATATCAGCAAGAAGGAAAGTTCTTTCTGGGTGCACAGGAAGTTGTCATGGAGAGGCTCTTGGAATTCTCCTTAGTGCTGGTGGGAGTGCCTGGCATTGCCTGGCATCTGCTGGCTTGCTCTAGGTTCAGGGACTTACCAGTCCACCAGCAGTGCAGACCATCTTCCCAGGATGTCTCTCTCTCTCTATCTGCCTTTAACTGTCTCTTCATCTGTGTCTCCATCTGTATCTCCTTGTGTCCCTATCTCTGTCCCTGTCTGCGTCTCTGTCTCTATCTGCCCATCCCTTCATCCATCTCTGGATCTCTATCTCTGTGTCTTTATCTTGAATTCTATCTCTCTGTCCTTCTCTCTATCTTCATATATGTATCTAGGTATCTTTTCAGTGTTAAGACTAGGCTGTACAACATATCTGTCTATCTTCTTGTAACCTATTTTGGGCCATTGTTTACAGACACATAACAAACTACCATATTAGGATGTAAAATGCTTACAACATCTTCCCAGTCACCAGATAACTAATGTGGTTGTTAACAAGCAATTGCTTTGAATGGAACAACATATACAGTTTATGTGCTATACCACAAACTTTATGTTCACAACAAACAGCAATAAACACAGCCATAAGTAAATTTGTTATAAAACGCAGACAACATTTTACAATAAAAAACAAGACTGTTTTTGATAATGAACTGTTACTTTTTAAATATGGTGGAGATTTGAGGCTTAAAAAAGGTTGAGAAGGAGAAATGGAAGGAGAAGGTGAACAGTCATTATTGTTCCCCAGTAACCAAAGGCAATGATATGAGTGTGCTTCATAAAAAAGGAAACAATTGCAGGCAAATTATCATGATTCAGTAAAGTCAGTCTGTTCTTGGAAACATTATTTTTTCTCCCCCTTCTGGATAAGTACATAGGATCATATGTGTTTCCAAAATAATCCCATCTCATCTCTACTGAAAATTGTTTTAGTGAATAGTTGCCCTAATCCACAGTTTTGTGGATCATATGGGTGAGTTGACAGATTCAGGAATATAGAATATCAAATAACAGGAACCAGCACATCAATCCAAACCCACAATTCGTTTAGTATAATGTAACAAAAACATTTTATTGTGCTATCTAGGACTTTGAATACAATGTTGAGTAAAAGTGATGAGAGCAGATACTGTTGTCTAATTCTTAATCTTCCAAGGAAAGCATTCAGTGTATCCCTATTGGATTTTAGTGGTTGTTCTTTATCAGATCAAGAAGATTATTATTATTTTTTTAAAGTTATTCTTTTTTTAAAAAATTTTATTTATTTATTTGACAGACAGAGATCACAAGTAGGCAGGGAGAGAGGAGGAAGCAGGCTCCCCGCTGAGCAGAGAGCCCAATGTGGGGCTCGATCCCAGGACCCTGAGATCATGACCTGAGCCGAAGGCAGAGGCATTAACCCACTGAGCCACCCAGGCGCCCCCAAGAAGATTATTTTTGATTCCTATTTTCTGTGATTTTTAGCAGGAATAAATATTGAGTTTTTTCAAATGTTTTTTCTGTGTTCTATTGAGATGATTATATTTTTTCCCTCTCTTAATCTGTAAATGTACTGAATTACATTGATTGATTTTCTTATGTTGACCCAAATTTGTATTCCTAAGACAAACTCTATTTGGTTATGGTATGTTATCTTTGTTCTGTGTTGTTGAATTCCATTGGCTAATAATACTTGGTGAGAATTTAAAAATCTGTGTTCATGAAAAATACTGGTTTGTAGTTTTTTTTTTAAGATTTTATTTATTTATTAGACAGAGATCACAAGTAGGCAGAGAGGCAGGCAGAGAGAAGGAAGCAGGCTTCCCGCCAAGCAGAAAGCCCGAAGCAGGGCTTGATCCCAGGACCCCGGGATCATGACCCCAGCCGAAGGCAGAGGCCCAAACCACCGAGCCACCCAGGCGCCCCTGGCGCCTTGTAGTTTTTTTTTTTTAAATGTGCTCTTAGGCTCTTTATCAGAGTTACGCTAACCTCATAAAACAAGCTGTTATGTTTTTTCTTTATTTTATGGAAGGGGTTTATGTAAGATTGGTATTCTTTCTTCCTGGAATATTTGTAGAATTCAACAGTGGAGTCATCTGAATGTGGAGTGTTTATTTTGTGAGATGGTTTTAAATGACGTATTTGGTTATTTAATAGAGTTGTGCCTCTACTTCTTACTCTCTTAATGTGTTAATCTTTTTCTTTTATGATCATGTCCTTTTAAAAAATTTTTTATTAACATAACTGTATTATTAGTTTCAGAAGTAGAATTCAGGGGTTCATCAGTTGCATACAGCACCCAGTGCTCATTACTTCAAGTCCCTCCTTTAATGCCCATCACCCAGTTACCCCATCTCTCCATCTACTTCCCCTCCAGCAGCCCTCCCTTTGTTCCCTATAGTTAAGAGTCTCTTATGGTTTGCCTCCCTCTCTGTTTTTCTTATTTTATTTTTCCTTCCCTTCCCCTATGTTCATCTGTTTTGTTTCTTAAATTCCACATATGAGTGGAATCATATGGTATTTGTCTTTCTCTGACTGGCTTCTTTTGCCTAGTGTAGTACCTTCTAGTTCCATCCATGTTGTTGCAAATGGCAAGATTACATCCTTTCTGGTGGCTGAGTAGTATTCCACTCTCTATATAAGCCACATCTTCTTTATCCATTCATCTATCGTTAGACATCAGGGCTCTTTCCATAGTTTGGCTATTTTGGACATTGCTGGTTTAAACACCGGGGTGCATGCACCCTTTTGAATCACTATGTTAGTATCCTTTGGATAAATACCTAGAAGTGCAATTGCTGAGTTGTAGGGTAGCTCTATTTTTTAAATTTTATTTTATTTCTTTATTTTTTAAGATTTTATTTATTTGTCAGAGAGAGGGCAGGAGTGAGCACAGGCAGACATAGTGGCAGGCAGAGGCAGAGGGAGAAGCAGGCTCCCTACTGAGCAAGGAGCCCGATATGGGACTCGATCCCAGGACGCTGGGATCATGACCTGAGCCGAAGGCAGCTGCTTAACCAACTGAGCCACCCAGGCGTCCCTCTATTAAGATTCTATTTATCCATCTGAGAGAGAGAGAAAGTGAAAGAGCACAAGCAGGGGGAGCAGTAGAGGAAGAGGGAGAAGCAGACTGCCCACTGAGCAGAGAGCCTGAAGTGGGACTCCATCCTAGGACCTGGGGATCATGACCTGAGCCAAAGGCAGACGCTTAACCATCTGAGCCACCCAGGTGCCCCGGGTACCTCTATTTTTAATGTCTTGAGGAATCTCCATACTGTTTTCCAAAGTGGCTGTACCAGCTTGCATTCCCACCAACAGTGTAGGAGGGTTCCCCTTTCTCCACATCCTCTCTAACATCTGTTGTTTCCTGAGTTGTTAATTTTAGCCCTTCTGACTGGTTTGAGGTAGTAGCTCACTGTGGTTTTGATCTGTATTTCCCTGATGGCAAGTGATGTGGAGCATTTTTTCATGTAACTGTTGGCTATTTGTATGTATGCTTTGGAGAAATGTCTGTTCATATCTTTTGCCCATTTCTTGACTAGGTTTTTTTTGTTTTTTGGGCGTTGAGTTTGATAAGTTCTTTATAGATCTTGGGTACTAGCCCTGTACCTGATAAGACATTTGCAAATATCTTTTCCCATTCCATAGTTGCCTTTTAGTTTTATTGGCTCTTTCCTTTGCAAAAGCTTTTTATCTTGGGGCACCTGGGTCGCTCAGTGGGTTAAAGCCTCTGCTTTCGGCTCAGATCATGATCCCAGGGTCTTGGGATCGAGCCCCACATCAGGCTCTTTCCTCAGCGGGGAGCCTGCTTCCTCCTCCTCTCTCTCTCTCTGCCTGCCTTTCTGCCTACTTGTGATCTGTCAAATAAATAAATAATAATAAAAAGTCTTTTTTAAAAAAAGCTTTTTATCTTGATGAAGTCCCAATAGGTCACTTTTGCTTTTATTTCTCTTGCCTTTGGAGAAGTGTCTAGCAAGAGGTTGCTGTGACTGAGGTTAAAAAGGTTGCTGCTTGTGTTCTCCTCTAGGATTTTGGTGGATTCCTATCTTACATTTAGGTCTTTCATCTATTTTGAGTTTATTTTTGTGTATGGTGTAAAAGAGTGGTCCAGTTTCATTCTTCTGCATATGACTATCCAATTTTCCCAACACCATTTGTTGAAGAGACTTTTTCCCATTGCATATTCTTTGTCGAAGATTAGTTGTCCATAGAGTTGAGGGTCTATTTCTGGGTTCTCTATTGATCTATGCGTCTGTTTTTTGTGCCAGTACCATACTGTTGTGATGATTACAGCTTTGTAATACAGCTTTAAGTCTGGAATTGTGATGCCTCCATCTCTGATTTTCTTTTTCAATCTTCCTTTGGCTAGTTGGGGTCTTTTCTGGATCCATACAAGTTTTAGGATTATTTGTTCCAGCTCTGTGAAAATGTTGATGGTATTTTGATAGGGATTGCATTGAATGTGTAGATTGCTTTGAGTAGCATAGACATCTGAACAGTATTTGTTCTTCCAGTCCACAGGATATCAAATCAATGTACAGAAGTCATTTACATTTCTATACACTAAGAATGAGGCAGAAGAAAGAGAAATCAAGGAATCAATCCCATTTACAATTGCACCAAAAACCATAAGATATCTAGGAATAAACCTAACCATAGAGGTACAGGATCTGTACTCTGAAAATTGTAGAACACTTATGGAAGAAATTGAGGGAGACACAAAGAAATGTAATGGATTAATCTTACTTGTTTACCCAGCATCTAACTTTTTTGAGGAAACCATTATTTCTTATTCTGTGAAGTCCTATAAGAACTTTCAGCCACTATGTTTTATACCCCAACTTCCTTAGAGGGTTTGGTATGTTAACCAAACTCATAAGCCAAAATGGGACTTTTGTGCTGGGGAGGTTGGGGAAGACTGTCTCTTTCCTTTGCTATAATGGCACTAGGATATTATGCAGTGCCAGGGTCCATTTTTCCCCAATCACAGGAAGAAAGATTGTGGTTAGAAGGGAAGACCAGTTTGTTGAGGGAGGCAGAATCAAATGACAGGAAAAATGCCTGATGACGTGTTTTGGACCTTCAGGTCAAATTATGCCTAAAACCACTTCTATTTCTAGACTTCTGGTACATAAGCCAATGTATTCCTTTAAAACGTTTTTGTTTTGGGATGCCTGGCTGGCTCAGTCAGTAGCAAATATGACTATTGAGCTCAGGGTTGCAAGTTCAAGCCCCATGTTGGACATGGAGCCTACTTATTTGAAAAAATATAAATTTTTTTTTCAATTTAGGTTAATTTGAGTTGGGTATCTAACTTTTGTAATGAGAAGAAACTTGGCTAATACAGTCTTTCTCAAGAATTTGTACTCTTGGGCTTTCAACCTTAATCTGTGGAATCATGAGCTGTGGTTTGACATTAAGGTACTTCTTTCTTTTTTTGCTCATTAGGTAGGAGGTGAAGAAAAGAGGTAAGGTGTACAGATGATCAAGAAATATTTATTGAAGTAAAATGCATTGAAAGAATGACTGCGATCTTACATCAGAAGTACAATGGGAAAACATGTGACCTTGACACTGAATGTATTTTACCTTTAAAACATATGGTACATAGCAATTAGGATTTACTAGAAGCATTTGGTCTTGGCTTTAGGAATGTTACCTATTTCTTAGATGGGATTTGTGGACTGACCTGGCTTCTCCAGTTATGGATCACCTTCTCATGTGACAGGGCATCTAAAGTTCCAGAATACTATCTTAGTTATGACTTTTTTTTTTTAAAGGTTATTGGGAATTCTGGGAGGTTTTTTATTTTTCTATATTAGTGATTATTTCCTCCATTGTAATGAAATGTGGCATAATAAAGGATGACAACGATAGGCTTTGCTCTAAGAATAGATGAGACATACACTTGTCTTTTATGGCGAATAAAGTAGTCAGTAGCATCATACCTGAATCTCTGAACACTGAATGATTTTAAAAAATAAATAAATCTACAAGGCCTTTGTATTTGATTAGCCTTCAAAAACTTCTGCCTGAAATTCCTTTATAAATTAAGGGTACTGAAATTCAGTGAATTTAGGAGAGGTTTTAAAAAATCAGGGAGATTGTTATATAATTATTCAAATCATTTGAATAGATTTTTAAAGAAAAATTTACAGTATGGGGGTGCCTGGGTGGCTCAGTGGGTGAAAGCCTCTGCGTTTAGCTTGGGTCATGATCTCTCGGTCCTGAGATCAAGCCCCGCATCGGGCTCTCTGCTCAGCAGGGAGCCTGCTTCCTCCTCTCTCTCTGCCTGCCTCTCTGCCTACTTGTGATCTCTGTCTGTCAAACAAATAAATAAGTAAATATTTTAAAAGAATTTATAGTATGTTGTAAATATATATGGTATTTTATTTATTTTTATTTATTTATTTTTTAAAGATTTTATTTATTTATTTGTTAGAGAGAGCGAGCAAGCACAGGCAGACAGAGTGGCAGGCAGAGGTAGAGGGAGAAGCAGGCTCCCTGGCGAGCAAGGAGCCTGATGTGGGACTCGATCCCAGGACGCTGGGATCATGACCTGAGCCAAAGGCAGCCGCTTAACGAACTGAGCCACCCAGGCGTCCCTGGTATTTTATTTTTATGAAAGAAAATTTATATGAATCTACTTTGGACCCTCGTGTTTGAAATAACAAAAAGAAACTTAACGTGTAATAGACTCAGTGTTAAGATGGCTCCATCACATGGATCCTGAAACAAGCTGCAGCATCACTCTTCCTTGCACATGAACAAAAATTCTGTTTCCAGACATAATGGGATTTGCTGGTCTGGAAACTATACCTTAATATTAAAGAATATCACTTCTGTTAAAAATCTCTTGGAGGTCCCATGACATTTGCTGATTGAATTTGCCAAGTCAAGTAGAAAGGGATGTTCCTCCTCAGGCACTGTATAGGTGGGTTTTAAAGTTAGACTGACCTGTATCTGGTTTCTTTCACTTAAAGTGTAATCTTTTCAAGGTTCACACATGTTGTAGCATGCTCTAGGAATCCATTCTGTTTTACTGCCTGAATAGTATTCCATTATATGGATTTGCTGTATTTTATTTCTCCCATCATCTATTGATAGACATTTGGGTTGTTTCTACTTCTCAGCTATAATGAATAGTGCTGCTGTGAACATTAGTGTTCACGTTTTTTTGTGTAGATGTCTGTTTTCATTTCTTTGGTGTATATACCTATATGCACAAAAGTGTATAGAAGTGAAGTGGAGTTGCTAGTGTGGTGCAGTTTCATATGGTAATATTTTGAGGAACTGCCCAACTGTTTTCTAAAGCAGCTGAACCATTTAAGATTCCCACCACCAATATAGGAAGGTTCTAGTTTCTCCACATCTTTACCAATGCTTGTTATTGTTCATTACTTTGATGATAGCTACCCTAGTGGGTGTGAAATGGCATCTCAGTGTGGTTTTGGTTTGCACTTCTCTAGTAACTAATGATGTTAAACATAGTTCTGTGGACTCTTGGGGCATTTATATGTTTTTGTTGGGGAAATATCTATTTAGATCATTTGCCTATTTTTTAATTAGGTTGTCTTTTTTTTTTAAGATTTTATTTATTTATTTGACAATCAGAGATCACAAGTAGGCAGAGCATCAGGCAGAGAGAGAGGGAAGCAGGCTCCCTGCTTGAGCAGGGAGCCCGATGCGGGGCTCGATCCCAGGACCCTGGGATCATGACCTGAGCCGAAGGCAAAGCCTTTAACCCACTGAGCCACCCAGGTGCCCCTGGGTTGTTGTTTTTTTTTTAATTAAGTTGTAAGAGTAGTTGGGCACAGTAGTTGGGTGGCTTAGTAGGTTAAGCACCCGACTGATTGACTTCAGCACAGGTCTTGATCTTAGGGTTGCCTCATAACAGGCTTCACACAAGCTGCTAGAGTAGTAATTATTTAAGTAACTACTTAAATGTCAACTTTTTCTAAAACAGCGTGTACTTTAAACCAAGTGGGGTATTCATAAATTGTTATTTTGATGCTTTCAGGTTTGTCATAAGAGGTGTAGGCAGTACACATTTATTAATATAAAGGCATAACAGTTAATTAGTATTTTATAATAAATGTGTTTTTTCCTAAATCTCTTATTAAATCTTAACTGTTAATATTCTCAGTCTAACCAACCTTAGATAATATAGAATCAAATGGGCTAGATTTTTTACTGGACTTGTATAGGATCACTTATATAGTATCACGGTCAGTGTCATAGTATCACAGTCAGTGCCCCCAAATATTAAATGCTTATATTTTCTGCTTTAACATTAATTAATGAAAGATCCTTATGAATGCCCATAGTCTTTGACTGACAAGAAAAAAGGACGTGACCTTCACCTTCCCTGAGAGTCAGAAATCACTAGAGTAGGGGCACTGGGTGGCTCAGTTGGTTAAGTGGCCAACTCTTGATTTGGGCTCAGATCATGAGCTCAGGGTTGTGAGATCAAGTTCCATGCTGGGCATGGAGACTGGTTAAGAGTCCTCTCTCCATCTGCCTCTGCTCCCCACTCCTTTAAAAAAAGTCATTAGGGTAAAATGCTCATTTACTCCAAATATCCAAAGTTGTTCACTAGCTCTCATAGCCGTGTTACAGGTTTAAGCCTCTGTTCTCTAGAGGTCATCCAGGTCAGGAATGATTTCTTTCCCCCCAAAATAGGGTGATGACAGTGGAGTTGAAGGGACGTGGGCCGATTTGAGAAACACACAGGAGAGATTTGGTGAATGATTAGAAAAGGGAAGGAGGAGGTGAGAGGAGAGGAAAGGGTGCTATTTTATGAAATGTGTGATTGGTGGATCATGGTGTGTTCATTAGAATAAGGCCCTGGAGATGATGGGCTAGGTGTGCAGCACATGCCAAGTTCCTGCTTGGACACAATCCATTTGAAGTGTTTCAGGGAAGTTTATATGGTGGTATTGGTAGATAGTTGTGTACCTGGATTGACCTTGAGAGACAACTGTCTGCAGTAGTGCTGTAGCACGGGAGAGGATGAGAGCACCAAGAAGGAATGAAGAGTGTGGAGAAGAGAGTGTCTGTTGCAGAACTCTGATAGACATCAATATTTGGAAGACAAAGAAAGGGAAGAATCTATAAAATAAAGATGACCGATAAAGAGCAGCCAAAACTTTAGAAAGAAAACAAAATTTATTGAAAACAAGGAGTTGTCACTGCACCAAATGATTCAGTGGTCCAGTAACATAAGAACTGGAATATGCCTATTGGATTTTGGGGGGTTTTGGGGTGCTTTTTTTTTAAATTTTAATTTTTATTTATTTATTAAAAAAATTTTTTTTTAAGATTGTATTTATTTATTTGTTAGAGAGCGAGCACAGGCAGACAGAGACGCAGGCAGAGGCAGAGGGAGAAGCAGGCTCCCTGCCAAGCAAGGAGCCCGATGTGGGACTCGATCCCAGGACACTGGGATGATGACCTGAGCCGAAGGCAGCCGTTTAACCAACTGAGCCACCCAAGCGTCCCAGTTTTTGGGTGCTTTTAATGAGAGTAGTTTCAGGGGTATGCTCACATAGCTAGTTGGTTGAAGACCAGAGATTTGAAGCCACGTGTGCCTAAGTTTAGAAGCCACATACACAGTGCCTGGGAGGGAACATTCCATTTTACTCGACTTTCAGATTCAATCAGCAGATGTTATCAGACCTCCAAGAAATTTCTAACAAAAGTAATATTCTTTCATATTAAGGTGAAAATAGTTTCCAAATCAGTAAATGTCATTATGTCTGGAAACAGATTCTTTATTGATGCATGAGGATGAGTAATGCTATGATTTATTTCAGGATCCATGTCACAGAGCCATCTTAACACTGAGTCTATCACATAGGAGTTTCTTTTTCTTATTTCCATCACAAGGACCCCAAACAGGTTCCTGTTGCTGAAATAGTTGAACTTACTTATTTAATAATACCCATAATTTTGAGTTTGCTTTAGGCTCCAAGCATTGGTTTTTAAGTCATGATCCCCTAAAACTGACTCCTTGAAGTAATTTCTGAAATTTTGGTTGTTTCTCCCATGTCGATGCTAACACATGGTAGGATTCACCAATCCAAGTGTGTCTAAGTACCTCATCTAGGCATACCTGATTCAAGCGGGGTGGCTGTCTTCTAAAATCCATGCGTCAGTAGCACATATGGTAATGCATGAGAATAAAGAGGAATGAATAGGTAGGAAGTGGTGGCGCTAGTAAACAAAACCACATATAAAACAACTGATTAGTAATGGAGCTCTAATCTCTTCTCACTGATTACAGCTCCTCACATTGTCTGAAGGAGTTTTTGTGCTGGTCATGGATATAGTCCAGAGTCATTCATTCATTCATTCATTCATTCATAGAGCAAGCAGGGAGGGAGGGGCAGAGGCAGAGGGAGGGAGAGAGAATCTCCAGCAGACTCCTGGCTGAGCAAGGAGCCCGACTTGGGGTTCGATCCCATGACCCCTGAGATCATGACCTGAGCCAAAATCCAGGGTGGGACACTCAACTGACTGACCCACTCGGGCGCCCCTATCATCCATTAAACTTAAGAAATGAGTAACTTTGAAGGAGTTGTGATGTTCCTTTAAAACACCCCCAGTCTTCATGGTGTTGTGACGTTAGTTCAGTGGTGCCTCATTGACATAACTGATATTGTTCGTTTCCTTTCTTGCATCCCTCTTGGTAGCTGATATGCCAAGAAGGGTATATCCAACTCCCCCTTGAATACAACTGAGGAAAATTCACACTACAGTTTTTGTCACATTTCTCAGGAATTTGATTTATTCACAACAAGTGCACAGTTTTTTTCTGGATGCCTTTTAGTGGCTTCCTATTTAGGCCGTCGTTGAATATCTCCCTTCAGCGATCATGCATGTGTTGTACCCGTCGTGGTGACAGCTGCCTATACTGACCAGACTCGTCTGTTGCCCCTTTGAAGTTTGCAGCAACACAACACCCTGGATTGGGATCATTTTCCTCCTCCTTGTGTGGTGCTTCTCGAATGTTCTGTGACTTCAAGATATCTTTCACTAGAGTTTGTAGACATGGTTTGTACCCCTTAGGCAGGCAGTATAGTGGTTAATAGTGTTAATAGTGTGGATCCTGGAACCGTTAATCCCTGGCTTTGAATCCTGGCTCCACCGCTTAGCCCCTCACTGTTTGTGTGATTTGGGGCAAGTAGCCTATTCTCTGGGTGTCTCTTTTTTCATGTGCACGATGTTTAATTAAAAACAGTAATAGTAGCCTACCACCCACGGCCTTCTGTGAGGTTCCTTTTTTCTTTTTTTTTTAAAATATTTTATTCATGTATTTGAGAGAGAGAGAGAGCGCATGAGTAGGGGAAGCAGCAGAGGGAGAGGGGGAAGCAGGCTCCTGGCTGAGCAGCTAGCCCAGGGGGCTGGATCCCAGGAGCCTGGGATCATGACCTGTGCCAAAGGCAGATGCTCAACTGACTGAGCCATGCATTTGTCCTTGCTGTGAGTTTTCTATGGCTGATGTGTTAAAGGTCTTTAAGCAGTTCTTGGCACATAATAGGTATTAAACAAATACTGCGTAATAAGTTCTAAATATTATTAAGTAAATCAGTATTAGTGTTACTTGTGTTACATGCACTGGTACTGAAAAAAATACTTTCTAGCTCTTTGCACCTGCAGTTGGGATTGAGGCTGCATGATTAACCTTTCCTTACTGCTTCCTCTTGTTTCTGATTTATGCTCCTATTTGTGTAGGGTATTTTATATCATGTTTAAAGATGGTCTTGTGAGCAAGCCATAACTCACGTCTGACTCTCATGAGCATCAGTGGGCTGAGTTAGTGTCTGTGAACGTGCATCTCTCTATTTGGACCTGTGGAATGACTCTTGCACTGTTTTCTAATGTCGGTAAGCCTACCTGGAGGTAGTGGTTGGTGCACTTCCTAAGACTTGTCTGTGTAACTTTCCTACACATCAGGTTTCTAATTTTAAGGGCTTAAAGAAGGGTGAATATTTTAAATTTCAAAGAGTTTGCAAGTAGCATATATGAGTTTATTTTTTAAAAAGATTTTATTTATTTATTTTTGCAAGACGGGGGGTGGGGAGTGAGCTAACATAAGCTTGCTAACGAGGAGGGGGTGGAGAGGCAGAGGGAGAGGCAGACTCCCAACTGAGCAGATAGCCCAACACGGGACTTGATCCCAGGACCCTGGGATCCTAACCTGAGCTGAAAGCAGCTGTTTAACTGACTGAGCCACCCAGGTGCCCAAATATGAATTAATTTATTATCATCACAAAACATCTAACTTTGGGGTGTGTGGGTGGCTCAGTCAGTTAAGCACCCAACTCAGTTTCAGCTTAGGTCATGATTTCCAGGTCATCGGATTGAGCCCCACATAGGGCTCTGCTTCAGATTCTATCTCCCTCTCCCTCTGCCCTTCTCTACTCTCATGCTCTTTCTCAAATAAATAAATAAAATCCTAAAAAACAAAACAAAACAAAAAGAAATTAAAAAACAAACAAATAAAAACCTTGATCTAAACTTTGTGCTAGGTAAGTGGACCGTATTCATGAAATGGACTAGGTCTGTTTCTGAAAACAATAGTTCCCAGCCTGTTAGGAGACACAACAAGTTTTGCTATGTTTTGTGTCAAGAAATGCTATTGCCCAGTATTTATTTCAAAAATTTAAAGGGAAGACCATATTAACTTAGTTTTAAGAATTTTATTCACAACCTAGGTATGAAAAAAATCAACCTTGGAAATCACTGGTCAGTTTGTAGCCCCCCATTCACACTGGTCCAAGAAGCAAAATAAAGGCGCCAGCTGTACTATCATCCAACGATTTTGTTCACTTCTAGATCCAGCAAGAGATATGAAAGAGCAAGTTGAAATAAAAAGGGCAGACTCCTGTGTTACAAGGCCAGGGGTCAGCATAAGAGTAATACAGAGAAAAAAAGCATGGGATTAAGCACTGATATTTTTTATGGTCAGAGGACTCACTGCCATCACATGTCATGAGAATTCTTATTAAAGTGTACTGGGAAGAAGTCAAACTACTGAATTGGCTGGTCGAGACTGAGTGCGTGCAAGGAGAGGGACAAGAAAGGGGAACCTGGCCGTTGAAACACGGGGATATGACTGGCTTGGTACTAAGTAACCCCATCAGTTCTAGGGATGAACCAAGGCGCCTCTCCTTCTGCCTTCATAAACCTCTCGCCCACTCGTGTCAGATTCCCCGACCAGGTCAGCAGAGACGTCACCCTGACCTCTGACATCCTGACAGGGACAGGAGGCTCTTTCAGATGTATGTAGGTTGGAGGAGGTTCTGTTCTATCTTTTTTCCATCTCTTTTCCCCGACTCCTATCAGAATGCCATAGGGAGGCCTGGCTGTGTCCCAGGAGCCAGACAAGGGACAACTGAGCTTAAATGACAAAATTAAATCCAAGTTTGTTAACTGATTGTGGCGATTGGCATCAGAGTTTGCCATTCTGGCTGTTTCTATGTGGTTTGAACACCAGTAATTGATATATTTCTCTTGCCATTCCATAGTACTAATCCAATGATAGGTCTACTCTTCTGGTAATTTCTAGCTAAGGTGAAATCACATTTAGAACTTGCATGGCACCTCATGCAATAGCACTATTCATTAATGTAATAAATTCTCAGTGATACGGTGCGTGCGTGTGTGTGTGTGTGTGCTCATGTGTGCAGGTATGTGTGCGTGCTCGTGTTATCTGTGTATGTGACAAGAAAATTTTGAAGGCTGATCCCATAACTTTCTTCCACTCCATGGAGAGGGCTGAAGTGTGTGCACTGGCAACTCTCACATGGGCCTAGATGCTATAAAATTCAGTTGGACCATGAAGATGTATAGAAGGAGAATATCGGCCTTCAGGATGGAAGAAACTATATGCAAAGGCACAAATATACAGTGAAGCTTGGATGTTTATGGGAACGATTTCACTCATTTATTCATTCATTCCTTAATATTAAAAAAAAGATTTTATTTATTTATTTGAGAGAGAGAGACACAGCAAGAGAGGAAATACAAGCAGGGGAAGTGGGAGAGGGAGCTCAGCAGGGAGCCCCATACAGTCCTGGGATCATGAGCAGAGCTGAAGGCAGATGCTTAACTGACTAAGCCACTCAGGTCCCTCTCATTCCTTTAATATTTATAGATATTTATAATACTATATATATTATTATATATATTATAATATATATAATATTATAGAGTACTCCCTTTTTTTTTTTTAAAGATTTTATTTATTTATTTTTCAGAGAGAGCGAGCACAGGCAGACAGAGAGGCAGGCAGAGGCAGAGAGAGAAGCAGGCTCCCTGCCGAGCAAGGAGCCCGATGCGGGACTTGATCCCAGGACGTTGGGATCATGACCTGAGCCGAAGGCAGCCGCTCAACCAACTGAGCCACCCAGGGGTCCCTATAGAGTACTCCCTTTGTGACAAATATTGTCCTAGACTCTGAGGATACAGCACAAAACAAGGAATAATCTTTGCTCTCATGAGGCTTTCATTCTAAGAGGCAAGGGGATAGAGAGTAAAAGAATAGAGCATGAGTGGGGTGGAAAACATTTGATAGTATGGTCAAGGAGGAATTTGGTTTGACTTGAGAACAGAGTCTATGATAGGACTGGAGAATAGAAAACTGGAAAAGTCATATATTGGGTATGCCATGAAACACCTTGAATGTCAGGCCAGCTAAGCTCTTTTTGGGCATTTCTAGGAAACACTAAGTACTTTAATTTTCGAAGAAGTTAGAACTGGTACTCACTTTCCTGACCAAGGGTCTTTTCCAGATCCACGTATAGAAGCACACTTGAACTCATGCTTGACAGCTAAGTGGAAATGGTCATTCTATATTTGCACACTGTTGCATCTTGAGTCATCATTTAACTTTATTTAATTTCTAAATGTCCAAGAGGCTAATTTTGATAGGAGGTCTTTAAGAATTTTTCTTAGTTGCTTATAAAATACTTTCAAATCACATTTAACTTCAGTTTATTATTTTTCCTGTTTTACTAATGTTGTATCTCATTGAAGTCTGTCCACATAGGAATCTACAAGATTCAACCACTTTTTAGTTGTTTTTGTCAAAATGACCAAATACAGTTTTGAAAAAATAAATGTATCATTTCTTTACTTCTATGTCTAAAAAAAAGTCAAAATAGATTTATCTCAAGTATTCTCAGCTATATAACATTTTATTAAATGTAAATTCAGAATATTCTGGCTCACAGAATTTTTATGGACAGCTTTTTTTAATATTGTAACTTTAATTTAATTTTTTTTCAGTGTTCCAAGATTCATTGTTTATGCACCACACCCAGTGCTCCAAGCAATATGTACCCTCCATAATACCCACCACCAGGCTCACCCAACCCATCACCCCCCTCCCCTCCAAACCCTCAGTTTGTTTCTCAGAGTCCACAGTCTCTCATGCTTTGTCTCCCCCTTCAATTTCCCCCAACTCACTTCTCCTCTCCATCTCCCAATGTCCTCCATGTTATTCCTTATGCTCCACAAGCAAGTGAAACCATATGATAATTGACTCTCTCTGCTTGACTTATTTCACTCAGCATAATCTCTCCCAGTCCCATCCATGTTGATACGAAAGTTAGGTATTCGTCCTTTCTGAGGGAGGCATAATACTCCACAGTATATATGGACCATACCTTCTTTGTCCATTTGTCTGTTGAAGGGCATCTTGGCTCTTTCCACAGTTTGGTGACTGTGGCCATTGGTGCTGTGAACATTGGGTTACAGATGGCCCTTCTTTTCACTATATCTGTATCTTTGGGGTTTAATACCCAGTAGTGCAATTGCAAGGTCATAGAATAACTTTAGTTTTAATTTCTTTTTTTATTTTTTATTTTATTTATTTATTTATTTTTTTTAAAAGAATTTTTATTTATTTATTTGTCAGAGAGAGAGCAGGAGTGAGCACAGGCAGACAAAGTGGCAGGCAGAGGCAGAGGGAGAAGCAGGCTCCCTGCTGAGCAAGGAGCCCCATGTGGGACTCGATCCCAGGACGCTGGGATCATGACCTGAGCCGAAGGCAGCCGCTTAACCAACTGAGCCACCCAGGCGTCCCTAATTTCTTTTTTTAAAATAAAGTTTATTTTATTTATTTATTTGACAGACAGAGATCACAAGTAGGCAGAGAGGCAGGCAGAGAGAGAGGAGGAAGCAGGCTCCCCACTGAGCAGAGAGCCCGATGCGGGGCTCAATCCCAGGACCCTGGGATCATGACCTGAGCTGAAGGCAGAGGCCCCAACCCACTGAGCCACCCAGGTGCCCCTATTTTTAATTTCTTAAGGAATCTCCACACTGTTTTCCAGAGTGGTTGCAAAAGCTTGCATTCCCACTGACAGTGCAAGAGGATTCCCCTTTCTCCACATCCTCTCCAACACTTTTTGCTTATTGTCTTTTTGATTCTGGCCATTCTAACTGGTGTAAGGTGGTATCGCAATGTGGTTTTGATTTGGATCTCCCTGATGGCTAATGATGCTGAACATTTTTCAGGTGTCTGTTAGCCATTTGCATGTCTTCTTTGGAGAAGTGTCTGTTCGTGTCTTCTGCCCATTTTTTTTTTTTTTGACATGATTATCTGTTTTGTGTGTGTTGAGTTTGAGGAGTTCTTTTTTATTTAATTTTTTATTTTTTAACATATAATGTATTATTAGCCCCAGGGGTACAGGTCTGTGAATTGCCAGGTTTACACACTTCACAGCACTCACCATAGCACATACCCTCCCCAATGTCCACAACCCCACCATCCTCTCCTTACCCCCTCCCCACAGCAACCCTCAGTTTGTTTTGTGAGATCAAGAGTCTCTTATGGTTTGGAGTTTGGGGAGTTCTTTATAGATCTTGGATATCAGCCCTTTGTCTGTAGTGTCATTAGCGAATATCTTCTCCCATTCCATGGGTTGCCTCTTTGTTTTGTTGACTGTTTTCTTTGTTGTACAGAAGTTTTGATCTTGATGAAGTCCCAAAAGTTCATTTTTGATCTTGTTTCCTTTGCCTTTGGAGACATATCTTGAAAGAAGTTGCTGTGGCTGATGTCGAAAAGGTTACTGCCTATGTTCTCCTCTAGGATTTGATAGACTCCTACCTCACGTTGAGGTCTTTTATCCATTTCAAGTTTATCTTTGTGTATGGTGTAAGAGAATGGTTGAGTTTTATTCTTCTATACATAGCTTATAGACAGTTTTTTTTTAAAAGATTTATTTATTTATCTGACAGAGACCACAAGTAGGCAGAGAGGGAGGCAGAGAGAGAGGAGGAAGCAGGCTCCCTGCTGAGCAGAGAGCCCGATGTGGGGCTTGATCCCAGGACCCTGAGATCATGACCTGAGCCGAAGGCAGAGGCTTTAACCCACTGAGCCACCCAGGCGCCCCTTATAGACAGTTTTTAAGGCATGTGAGCTGCAGTGGAAATTCTTGTTTTGTTAAGATTTATTTATTTATTTCAGAGAGTGAGAGCCTGAGCAGGGGAAGGGACAGACAGAGAGAGAAAATCTCAAGAAGGCTTCCTGCTGAGTGTGGAGCCCAACACTGGGCTCAGTCCCATGACCCTGATGTTATGACCTGAGTTAAATCAAGAGTCAGATGCTTAACTCACTAAGGCACCCAGAAACTCTTGTTATCTTAATCAGTGATTTTTTTCCCTTGATACAAAAAGTATTCTTTGAACAATACTAGCTTTTTTGTAGCTCTAAGCATCTGTATTTCTCCTAGATGATCTTACAGTTTGGAAATCTTATAAGATAGCTATTTGGACTATGTCTTATGAGAAGAAAAGAGTTTGCATAAACTAAACTGAAGGACAGCAAAAAATGGGCAATACTGAACTTATTTGCTGACTGTGGTAGGAGGGACAGGCCCGAGTATGGAGTGGTGGGGCTGAATTGTGGACGATATTACAGATTAGAAAAAAGAAAAAAACTTGAAAAATTGATATTACAGATTAGAAAAAAGAGAAAAACTTGAAAACAAAGCAAATGAGGTAGAAGTGGGTTTTTTTTTTCAGTGTTTGATAAGGACACACTGTCCCATGAAATCAAGCTATAGCAGCACACTTGTCAATTTTGACAGTTTTATAGAAACAGCAATTATAAAACTAGACATTAAATATAAGAAGGAAAAAAGTTGTCTTTGCTTTTTTTTTTTTTTTTTTTTTAGGATTTTATTTATTTGTTTGAGAGAGAGAATGCAAGAGGGTGAGGGAGGGAGAATCTGAAACAGACTCTGTACGGGAGCACGGAGCCTGACGCAGGGCTCAGTCTCATGATTGCGAGATTACGACCTGAGCCGAAACCAAGAGTTGGGTGCTTAACCAACTGAACCACCCAGGTGCTCCAGTTTTTAGGAAATTACATTGGGTATTCTTTTTTTTTTTTTTTTAAGATTTTATTTATTTATTTGTCAGACAGAGATCACAAGTAGGCAGAGAGGCAGGCAGAGAGAGAGGAGGAAGCAGGCTCCCCGCTGAGCAGAGAGCCCGATGTGGGGCTCGATCCCAGGACTCTGAGATCACGACCTGAGCTGAAGGCAGAGGCATTAACCCACTGAGCCACCCAGGTGCCCCTACATTGGGTATTCTTTAAAAAACAATAGACAAGGTTGAATATGAAGTTATAAGTATAGGTTGAGTGTAGCTCCCAAATTATTGTGCTGTTGTTACCTGTTTTAATTTCATTAAGTGTATAAAATAGTTTTTCAAAATTTTTGAGACTGGTGGGTGGATGATGGGAGATGCTGCACAGTAGAGTTTATAGCAACCAGATCTTAGGGACTAGTTGCTGGGCAAGCAGTCACAAGTCCAATAAGGAGAGAATCCTCTGTGTAAGTGAGGCTGCCATGACAAAATAGTGTATGCTGGATGGCTTAAACAACAGAAATGTATTTTCTCGAATTCTGGAAGCTAAAGGTCCGAGATCCAGGTTCTAGCTTGTTTGGTTTCTGGTGAGAGCTCTCTTTTTGGGTGCCTCCTTGCTGTGTCCTCACATGGCCTTTCCTTAGTGTGTGTGCAGGGAGGGAGAGGAGGAGGGAAGGGGAAAGAACAAGAGAGCAGGCTAGCACTCTGGTGACTTCCTATAAGGACACTAATCCCATTAGCTCAGGGCCCCATCCTAATGACCTGCCTTGACTTTAATTATTTCTTCAGAGGTTCCCAACTCCAAATATAACTACATTGGGGGGTTAGAGTTTTAACATATGAATTTGGGGGAGGAGCACAAACGTGTTAGTCCATAAAATATAGTAGAAGGAATGATGCATCTAACTGAAGCAGAGGATAGAACCATTGTATTACACCTGGATAATAAATTGGGCTCTGAGCTTCCCTGCAAAGAAGGCAAAAGGGAAACGTGGTAGGTAATATGAATTTAAGTCAGCAGGTAATCTCTTCAACATCTTAAGCTATTCTCTCTTAATTGGTGTTCCTTTTTTAATTTATTTTTATTTTTTTAAGATTTTATTTATTTGAGACAGAGAGAGATATCACAAGTAGGCAGAGAGGCAGGCAGAGAGAGGGGAAAGCAGGCTCCCCGCTGAGCAGAGAGCCCGATGCGGGGCTCGATCCCAGGGCCCTGAGATCATGACCTGAGCCGAAGGCAGAGGCTTAACCCACTGAGCCACCCAGGAGCCCCTTAATTGGTGTTTCTGTTTGTTAAAGTGGTGTCAGACTTTGACCAGTAAGGGCAGGAGGTGGGGAGAGATGTAGTCTGGGGGCTAGAACGTCTGTTATACTTCATATCACACTCTAGATGTTTCCCCCCCTACATTGAAGACTGATTTTAAACACTGCTTTTTATCCCTTGATGCCTGGGTGGAAGAAGTCACAAAGTGTGAGTTCGGGACTGGAGCTTGGTTTAATGGCGCTAGAACTAAAGATTGGGTTCTTTGAACTGTCAGCACATATGTAGGAATAAAAGAAAACAAGTGGAAAGGTCACAAATCCTGGAAGCAGATTGTTTTAAATATGAGAAGGATGTGTAAACCCTATTACTGATTCAAATTAATAACATACTTTTTTCCCAAAACTGCTAAAGAATTTTATGTTAATTCCTTTTGTATTCAAGTGAATTTAAAATTATTTTATCCTGAAAATTACCAATATCTTTGGGATAAATGGAGGCAGCTTATTGGTCACAAACCAAGGTTGGCATTTTTATATTAGATGTTCTGCTTTGGTCAATGTAATGTACCAAGTGCAAAGGTCACAAAATCATTTGGATGATGATTGCATAAATCATTGATACTCAGTTCTTAAATGGTGTGTGCCATTCTTCAATTCTTTGTTTCTTTTTAATCATGCCATACTATCTTATTTAAAAAATGGAAATATAGTTGACACGCAATGATACATTTGTTTCAGGTGTGTAACAGAGTGATTCAACAAGGCTGTATGTTGCCCTGTGTTCACAAGTGTAGCTATCATCTGTCACACATACACCACTATTAAAATACCATTGACTGTATTCCCTATGCTGTGCCCCATGACTTATTCCATACCTGGAAGCCTGTAGCTTTCACTTTCTTTCACTCATCTTGCCTATCCTCCTTCCCCCAACACCTCCTCTTTGGCAGCCATCAGTTTGTTCTATATTTATGGGTCTATTTGTGCCGTATTATCTTTAATTAAGTACAGAGACCTTTCAGTTCACATCACCTAGAGATCATTTCACCTACTGTTCTGTTTGGCTGCCAGTCTCTTATCTCTCCTTCAGCAATGTGGGGTGGATCCCTTTTCCTCAGGGACGAGATCCTTGGTTTGTTGCCTTTGCCAATAATCAAAACGCTGGAGAGCTGAGAGGCAAAGCTGTCATGGCGTCTTTCATATGAACCACATCAAAAGAACGAGGATGGGGGCGCCTGAGTGGCTGTCAGTCAAGTGGCCAAGTCCTGATTTCGGCTCAGGTCATGATCTCAGGGTTCTAAAATTGAGCCCCGCATCAGGCTCCATGTTCAGCTGTAGTCTGCTTGAGATTCTCTCTCTCCCTCTCGCCCTCTCGGCTCACACACACACTCTCTCTCTAAAATAAGTAAATAAATGATGTTATTGTTGCTGTTTTAAAACAAAAAAAGAACCAGGATCTCTCTCTTTGTTGATTACTGCAGCAATTCTTTCCATGTTAGCAGCTCTGGTCACCATACACAGGGCACCAGTGTCAAACTTGATGAAATCAGCAATTTTGCCTTTCTCCAAATCAACCCGAATGGTTTTATTTACCTTGATGAGGCATCATCCTCATCACCAGATGAGGGATTTGTTTTGTGCCCTAAAAGTCTTTCCTCACTTTACACAATTTGTACTTGGCTTCCTAAGGTGTAATATAAGGGACAGCGGAGGACCTTCAGTGTCATACATGAGATAGGAATTCTCTGCAGTGTTGTCGGTGCTGGCAGCATCCGTATCAGTTTGGACCTTGCCGTCGATCTTATTGGACTGCTGAATGCAGATCTTCTTCATCTCCTGTCAGAGCATACTTAATTGTGTTCCTTGAAAAGCGATGAGGGGAAGACCTTCTCTCAGCCTGTGGGAGCTGGCGGGTGGACGAGGAGCAAGGGCACTGGTCCGATTGTCAGCATCTGTTGCTTTCGAGCCGCTACACGCTTCAGGTTCTTCTTGGGACCATGAGCCGTGGCGGTGCTGACCGTGACAATAGCAGTCTTCCATTCTTACCTTGTGTACCTTTTCTTTTGGTTCAGCTTGGTTCTTAAATCTACTTTGTTTTCTCAAAATGGTAGGAAGGGAAAAAAACAATTCCTCATCATTGAGATCCTTTCAAAATGGAAAAATCAAGAATTCTCAGTGTCCTAAAGTGTAACTGGACAAACAAGTATAAATGCGAACTTTTCTTCCTTCCTTCATCCTTTCGTTCAGTCGTAGTATGATCAGTTTTTATTGAGTACTTTCCACTTACTGGGATATTTGTTAGGCTCTGGATAAAATGTGGTCTCTTGGAACCCCCATGAGTCTACTTCCACATGGTACTGTGACAGCTGCCATCCTAGAGATATGCACAGTACTCCTGGAATGCTTATGGAGGGCAGCTTTTCTAGAGGAGAAAATTTCGGTTGGTTTCTAGAGAAAATGGCCTGCAGGGTGAAAGGTGAATAGAGTCAAGCCATGCAAAGGCCGGGAGTTCAGAGCTGGCATCGTGTGCGTGGGAGCAGCTGGTTCAGAGGCAGAGAGGCACCACTGGGTGATACCTGAGCAAGTGACAAGTGGTCCAGAGGAGGGTCGTGTGAGGTGAGAGGGACGGTTAGGATAGAAGGTTACATGCCATGCTAATTTGGCACTTTCTCCTAAAAGCTCTCCTAAATTGTTTGAAGGGTTTTAACCATTGGATCGGGTGATCCGCTCTGTTTTTTGAATGACAGTGCCGGTAAGACTGTGGCAAATGGATTGAGGGTGGGGTGCGAGAACTGTGGTCTGGGATCAAGTAGGAACTATTGTCGCAATCCAGGCAAGAAGCGAAGAGGTCCTGTGCGAGACTGCTAAATATTTCCCAAAGACATGAAAACAAATCTCTTACACAATCCTGGGCCAGATGCTTTAAGCAGTTATTTAGAGGAAAGCAGATAATATCTGCTTGCAGGCGGGTTTAGTTACTTTTTTTTTCTTATTTAAAAAAAAAAAATAACTCGTCAGTGCATTTTCCAAGCCATATGATATTTTCGAACTCCTAAAGAAAAAACAACAGATAAGCAGACATTAAATCATCCGTGCTTACCGATAGTCTACTCCCTTTTCGGACAACCCTGTGCAGATTAGTCAGAATCAAACCCATAAAGCTTAATTGTAACATATGTTCTGTCATCTGCCAATGCATTTTCAAGTCTGTGCAGGTATGACCATATGCCATGATGAACAAATGAACTGGAAGGATCAAAGTTATTGGATCTGGCCCCATGATTTAAAATTTCCAAATCAACATGAAGAGAAAACAGCAGGCATCAAACATCCGTCTATGCTTGTACCAGGTCATACACTGTAATTCTATCCAAGTACAAGTTTCCATGGTAAACAGGGCAAGACTTGCCAACACTTCACAGGTTTCCAAAAAGCAGCTATGTCCCTCTTGGGAGAACTTTGTAACTGGAAAAGAAAATCTTCACGGATGAAATCTCCAGCAAAATAAAGTCACAGACTGTATTTCTGCAACAGGCCTTTTGCCAAATGTCTCATCAACAGGTATGGCGCTGGCAGTGACCTGTCCTATGGTAGAGGTGGTGAAATGCTCCCACCAAACCTTGTTTTCATTTGCTCACAGCTTCCTAGGGGGAAAAAAATCTTACTTTGAGTTGGAAATTTCCACGTTTCATCCCAGTCCAAAGGTGACTTTAAAAAAAAAAAAAAAGACACTTTTTTTTTTTTTAGGTTGAATTAAAGTCAAGTGAAATTTGTAAAGTTTAGTCATTTGGGGAGCTATGTGTACACAAAGATCTCACTGGGTAACACCAAAAAATTACATTTTCCTTTTCCTTGTGACTTTTGGAAGACTAACTCCTTTTGGCTATTTCTTTTGAAAGGATTTAACCCTAAGTTACGGGGGCAGGAAACCAACCATTTTTGCAATTTATTCAGAGTTTTGCTAATGAAGAACTAATATAATAAAGTAAAACTTTACATATTAAATCCACTAGTAGTTTAACAAAAATTTAGAATGTCTCCACATATATATATATTTTTAAAGATTTTATTTATTTATTTGTTAGAGAGAGAGAGAGAGAGAGCGAGCGGGAGCACAGGCAGAGGCGGAGGGAGAAGCAGGCTCCCTGCTGAGCAAGGAGCCGGATCATGACTGGATGAAGGAGCCCGATCACGCTGGGATCATGACCTGAGCTGAAGGCAGCCGCTTAGCCAACTGAGCCACCCAGACATCCCTCCACATATATTTGATAGAAAAAGTATTTTAAAAGAATGAGTTTAATTCAGTTAAATTCAACAAATCTACAAAGCACCAGGCACTAAGTGAATGCTCAGTGTTAAAGGCATATAAATATAAATAAGGCGGGGCACCTGGGTGGCTCAGTGGGTTAAAGCCTCTGCCTTCAGCTCAGGTCATGATCCCAGGGTCCTGGGATCAAGTCCCAAATTGGGCTCCCTGCTCAGCGGGGAGTCTGCTTCCTCCTCTCTCTCTGCCTACCTCTCTCTTATTTATTTAAATAAATAAAAAATATATAAATAAGGCAATTCCTGTCCTCTAGGAATGTATGACTTGGCAGTAGAAATAAGAGTAATGAAAACAGCAGTAATTAAAAGCAGAATACGAGTGTTACAGCAGAGGTATAAGCAGAGTGACTAAGGAGCACAGAAGTGGGAGAAGTTAATGGTGTTTGGACAACAGGAATAGTTTATTCTGGGTTTTGAGGGATTGAGGGTAGTAAAGATGGGTGAACTGGGAAGAACATTTCAGACTTGTCTGAGTGCAGCCATTGAGGTCGCAAGTGGGACTAGGGAAGGGGGTTGGAGTGTTGGATATGACAGAGGAAGGAGCAGAAGATTAATAGGAAATCTTAAAAAGCTAGGCTCTGAGTTTTTCAATGGGTATGCCATTAGTATTTTGGAGTGCATGGTTCTTTGTCGCCTCAGGGAGTGTGTATTCCTAGAACCAGCCTCTAAAGCCAGTCATGTCAGTTCGATCACTGGAGAGAATGCCCCCAGCATTTTCAGACCCTCCCCCGCCCCCCGGAGCAGTACCACTTCTGCGATACCAGATTTGAGACAGTCTTTAGTTCTGTAGGTGATAAGAGTCTACTAAATGGTTCTGACCAGAGCGAGGGCATGATCAGACTTGGGATTCAGGACAATGATTTCTGGAGAATGAATCAGAGGAGGAAAAATTGGGAAGCAGGATAATCAATTCAGTCTCTTGCCATAGTTTAGACAAGAGTCAATGTGGACTCAAATTAGACAATTTCATCACTTTCATGCCTGAAAACATTAATAGACATTATTATTTTTTTAGCTATTCCTTTTGACTCTGAAACTCCATAGCACTGCATTGCGAACTCTTTGTGCTGTGGCTGCTTTCCTGTGTTTTTCTTTCCCTAAATTAATATCATATGGTAAATTCACTGTTACAAAAACAAGATTTTTAGAGGGTGATCATAACACCCTTTCTACAACATACTTTCTAATTATAGAATAAACACATGGGGGATGGAAAGCTCTATTTAAAAAACAAGACCGAAAGAATGCTGTTTCTCAGTTTGATTTTAGATAATGTTTGGATTCCTTTACTTCTTGACTCCCCCCCCCTTAAATTTTTGTTTTTTTTTTAAAGAAGACTATGTTGACAGTAGATTGAATAATTTTGAATCCCACATGTCAGTGCCGTGGAAACTCAAAGTGGATAGGCAGATGGCATCTGTCCGAAGCGCCATGGTTGCCAAAACAGAAGACGGTGCCCAAGGCAAGGGAGGCAAGGAGGTGGTGCCACTGTCCTGATGTGCCCAGGGAACCCTTGGGATGGGGACACGGGGTGGAAAGCACTCATCTGCACCCAGCTGAAGGATGTCCTGACGACTCAGCAGCTGTGATCTGGCTTGTAATGCGTCCTTCCTTCCTAATTGCTGAAATGTCGCTGCCTTCTGGTTTTCTCAAGGAACTTTGGAAGGGGCTGCACTGACGGAAGTTCAATCACAGACGTGTGGTGCTTAAATTTTCCCTAAAAAACCCTCTTCAGGAAACGTTCAGGTGGTTTTTCATTTGACACAAAGTGGGATTTCAAGTACATTAAAACTGCTGAAAACTTGTCCCACGTCTATGCAGAGGCCCGAGACAAGATCACAAATTTGATTCTGATCTGATTCATTAATGAGTCTCTCATTCTCCAAACCTCAGTTTTGCAACTAAGGTTGCTGTTGGGGGGCTCCAGAGCTGGCCTGGGCCCCTACTCAGATGTTCTAGGGCTGTCTCCCCTTCAGGTTCCCTTGTGTAGATCTTACTATTCATTGAGGAATATACTGAAAAAATAATGAAACAGTGTTTTTGATTTTCCTGGTACTTTCTATGTTATAAAGCATTTTTGTTGTTGTTGTTGTAAAGCATTTACATATATATTGGCTTATTAAATTCTCTGAAGTTTGGACAAATAAGGGACTTACCCAAGGTCACAGAATGGAAAATTTGGAACTCGAGTCCAGGTCTTTTGACTCCGAGCCCATGCTGTTGCCTCTACAGCTTGCTGTTCAGTGACCAGCACTTTGATCCCTGCACTGATGGTGAGGAGAGCCAGAACTTCTGAGCGAGGAGATCTTCCAGTTCCCACCTAGGGTCTGCTGCTTTGAATCACGGACGTCAGTTCCATTGGCAGTCCCCAGCACTGTCTTTTCGAAATCGCTATTGACAGCACCTCCTTTTGTGTCTCATGACCCTCAGTGACAACGCGTGCCAGTGGCCCCTAGCCCCTGTCCTGTTGCAGGTGGTGACTGTGCTGGCCACGGTGACTCCCAGCTGCTCCTGTCAACAGCTTGAGAAAGGTCCTCCAGGTCATTCCCGAGTCTCTTGCTTCCTGGAGTCACTCCTTGGCAAGCAGATAGCACAGCATCCCAACCTCAGCACCACCTCTAGAGGCACAGCTCTGCTGCTCCAGGGCTCTTGGCTTCATCAAACTAGCCCCTAGAGCGACTAAGGTGAGCAAGACTGTGTAAGGCCCCTGAATTGATACTGCTAGCTGCTCGGGTTTGGATGTGAGGCAGATCTGGGTCCACTGGCTATCTGTTGTTTCAGAGTGAGTGCCTTGACGTCCTTCTCTCAGAAGTCGTCTGCATGGCCCACGACATCTCTCTGTACCTGCCCATTCTTTCCTTGTTGGGCATATTTGTGAAACGAGTCCCAGAAACTACCCTAGGTATCTCCAAATTCTCAAGCTCGCATGATTTTCTAACCCTGGATTATGTAGAAACTCCAACTTAGTCCCCATAACCACTTAGCAATAATAATAAGGTGAGATTTATTTATGGCTTTCCATATGCCAAGACCAGTCTTAAGTGCTTTCTACTAACTTTAAAATCCTCAGAACATACCCCTGAGGAAAGCCCTCTTATAAACCCATTTTACAAACATGGGAAAGGAGGCTTATGAGGTTAAAAGCCCTGCTCAGGAGGTCATGAATGGGAGATCCATCTTCTGGTCCTTTCTGAATTCCAGAAGTTTCTTGGACTAGAAGTCTGTATAATATTGAGATGCATGGAGGGGGTGCTCAGTCAGTTGAGTGTCTGCCTTTGGCTCGGGTTATGATCTCAGGGTCCTGGGATCAAGCCCCCCATGAAGCTCTCTGCTCAGTGGGGAGACTGCTTCTCTCTCTGCCCCTCCCCCTGTTTTGCTTTCTCTCTGTCTCTCTCTCAAATAAATAAAATCTTTTAAAAAGTGTGTATAATGTTAAAAAATTCAAGTGTGTATCCTTTATCATCCTTGCAGAATGCCACATTTTCCCTGAGGGTAGACTGTTTTCAGCCTTATGTTGTCTGGGAAGAGCTGAGACTTCTGTGGCATACTTTTCCTTTCTTGCCTAACATCCGTCCATTCCTTGTGTTTCATTGCTGAAGCCTCTGATTTTGTACAGGTGGTTGTCAAACCCCAAGGCATCGATTGGGTCTCCATTGGCCTCACTGAGCCATAGCCATCCCATTCTCCTTTGTGCATTTGGTATAGGGACAGATTTGGATGAGCCAGGGGAACCTTGGGGGTACTTCTAGACAAGATACTCCTGAGGGAAGACAGAGCCACATGAGGAGAAAATCCATTTGCCCTCATTCTTCCTTTTCTGCTTTGGAGAATGCTGAGTGAGGAGGTGATATCTGGGGCTCTGGAAGCATCTGGCCATGAGATTACAAGCTTGAAGATAGAAACCAGTATCCTCTGGATGACAAAATGGGATAATAATAATAAAAAAATCTGGGTCTTTTATTTTAATGACACAGAGCCTTCAGGTTAACTCTGGGACCACTTCTGAATTTCTCATGAATTTGACAATATATGTCGTTATATTTATGCAATGCTATGATAATGTAATATGTGCCAGTCCACCCACTCTCACTGCTCTGTGAAGAGATAAGAACAGAAATTGAGAATAAGGGTTTAGGTACCTCTCCAGTACTTTGATATTGTTTTAAATAAACCAATGACAGATTTGATTCATTGAACAAGTTATTGACTAATCCAAGATAGATTGGAAATTAAAATGACACCATCACCGTAGATAATTCAGTTGATCTTTTTTAACTTAGTATCAGCCATGAGTATTCCTGACTTACAGACCTCATAAGAAAAGGAAATTATGTCCTCATAACTGATACCTCTGGAATTTAAACAGATTTATTATGTCACATGGAATAGACCTAGACACAGCAGGCCTTCTGCTCAGAGGCTGTCTTAGTATGTGACCTAAAGTGTGTCTTTCCATTTGATCTGATTCTTCTGCCGTTGTTACGCTTTGAGGGAAAGCCAAACCACTTGAGGTAAGCAGGGTGGCACAGACTAGTCACTCACTAAATGCAGCAGAAGTGTGAAGTTGGCAACGTTTAACTCAGGGCGGTCTCCCATCACCCTTCAGAGAGCCCCGCCCACCCAGAGAGCCTGTGAGTCCTCCTCTTCTCTCCTCTACTCTTATGTTTGCTCTCAGCCTGACACCAATTAACCTTTAGTAAGGTTTTAGCAAATAAATTCCCATAAGGCCATTTAAGACATTGTAGCTTTAGGAAAATTGCTAACTTTTCTGTGTCTCTGTTTCTTTGTTTATAAAATGAGGATAATGTGACACTCCATTATATAAAAAATAATCATACCTGACATATGTTGAGCCCTTACCATGTACTCGGTACAATTTACATTCTTTGTAGGTATTACCACATTTAATTCTCTTAACAACTTTATGATGTATGTGCTACAATTTTATCTTTATGATGTGAATGAGGAGATGGTGACAAGCTTGCAGAGCTAGTAAAAGAGGCGTGATTTGAGCTGGAACGTGACCCCTGGAGCCCTCCTGCTTGACCACTATGCTACGGCTCCTCATGGTAAATGTAAGAAATTATCAATATTATGTGAGAAAAAAGCCTCTGGATCAAAAACTAGCTTATTTAGGAATTCGTCTACATGAACCACCCATTCATATAATTGTGTGTTAACATGGTTAAATGTGTAGCAATGAGCCATTTTAGAGCACCCCCCCCCCCAAAAAAAAAAAATCAGCCAGAACATCTGGTTTCTGGTTGGTTTCCTATTCAGGAGTTTCCTAAAAGTAAACTTAATTATAGTGTTAATATGAATAGATTAGAACTTGTGAATAGCTTGGAATATATTGCCAATTGGATCAGCCCTTTTCAGGTTGATCATTTAGCAGCCAGAGGCAGTGGAAAGATCTGCTTTATTCTTTGGTGATCAGCTTGTTTGATGGAAGACAGGGCTAAGTCCAGGAAACATACAAGACCAGGGTTGGAGGAGTTGGCTTCCAGCGCTGGCTCTCTAACCAACTGGCAGAGTGACACCGGGCAAGTCACTTAACCCTTCTAAGTGTCTGCTTCCTGTATGCTGAAGCTCAGATGAAAGAAGAAATAAAGTGTGGTTGAGTCTCTATATTACACACCTGAAACTAATTTAACACTGCATGTTAATAAACTGGAATTAAAATTTAAAAAATTAAAAAAGAAGAGGTGTACATTGCTTGTAAGCAAGAGGTGTAAAGTCTTATGAATATAATTTTTGTATTTTATGTTTGGATGAGTGCCTAACCCCTGATATTGCCATTGTGGTATATTTAGAAGAAGTAGCAGGGTTTAGTGAAAATTCCACTGTCTCTGGGACAAGCAGACCCAGTGCCCATTCCAGCCCTTCTCCATCTCCATCCTGCTGCAGTAGTGTTTTCTTACATGGAAAATGAAGAATGTGTGTGGTGAGAGGGTTTCTAAGTCATCTCCAGCACCCTATGCCATTTGATCATCAAAACACTGAGATCTTTTCTTAAAGTATTTTTTCAGAGACAGAGAGAGGGGAGTGGGGGCAGAAAGAAAGCACTTTTTTAAAAAAAATTTCTTTAATTTGTTTATTTTAGAGAGAGAGAGCAAGCATGAACAGGGGCAGAGGGAGAAAATCTCAGACAGACTCCCTACTCAGCATGTGGGCCAAAGTGGGGCTCACCCTCACAGCCCTGAGATCACGACCTGAGCTGAAATCAAGAGTCAGATCATAATCAGCAGAGCCACCCAGGCGCCCCTTCTTCAAGTATTTTTTTTTTAAACACATTCACTTCCATATAGGTGAAGCACATCTTCAATAGACCCCAGACATTGCTCTTGTTACACAAAAGCAGACCACGCAGCCAAGGATCAAGAAAGGGTGTCCCACGGACATAGCTCACATGCTGTCTGCCAAGGGTAGGAGATGCTGTGCATGTTTGGAGAGCACCCAAGTCCCTCACTGGAGTGGACCCTGCATGAGCACAGTGTTGTGAAAGGATTTTCACATCCCAGAAGGCAATAGTTAGGCAATATCAGCCCCACTTGGAATACCAGAGCCCCAGAGTTCAGGGTGGAGAGTGAGGAAGCTGGGGCCCAGGAAGGACGCAGACATTGTTGGAGGTTGCACAGACACTTCCCAGGCCAGTGCTCGCTCTCTTGTCGTGTACAGCCTTGTCTACAAAGAGGACTATATTACAGTGATCTTGAGGAATTGCTCAGAGAAATCCTCACGAAACACCTGAGCCACACATAGCCTCTGAAAGGCTCAGATGACTTATGTATATTTCACTCATCTCCTGCAAGACAGTCTAGTCCTGCCTTTTCTAACCACCCTAGAACATGCACACATACCATCGTTCCTGAGAGTTCTCTATAAATGCAAAGATAATGCGCTACCAAGCCGAAGAAACCTCGTATTTGAGAGATTTTTCTTTCCGACGTCCTGTTTGATAGGCATCTGAGGCAGTTCTCAGGAAGAAGTCTTTTGTTGTGTGTGGCACAGACTGTAAACACTTGGTCCACATCAACCAGAAGGAAATAATACATGGCAGGAAGAAAGCAAGAGCAAGACCTGAGCGTCACTGTGCGCTATTAGCCAAATACAAGTCTACAGTAATTTATTGTGAAAAAGCAAATATTATCCTTGGATATTGCAAATGGAGTAAACTGTGTTATAGCCAGGATTATAGTAATTTTCCTATTATCCTCCGTGTTTGTCAGTCTGCTAATTTAGCACTGAGTCTATTTTTGTTCTGCTCTTCAAGTTGGATAAATGGCATAGGGACAGTAGGGAAGAAACACCTCGGTGATTAAACCATAAAGAGGAAGGCCTTTCAATCATGTGATTATTACAGAGGACACTATTAGCTGCTGGAAGAGGAGGCAAGGTCAGCTCAGATATCCGGAAGAATATCTAGAAAATTTATAGAGAATTAAATGGCACCTTCATAGCTATGTTGGATACTTACTTTGTGTCAGGCACTGTGATAAATGGCTGTTCATGAACAGTCCTATTTAATCCTCATAAACCCTGGATGGTGGGTGCTACCATTATTTGTACTTAGTAGATAAGGAATCTGAGGCTGAGAAATGTTCGGTAACCTCGTCAGGATAACTCGGCTAGATAGAAGGCAGAAAGAAGATATTTGTCACCCAACTGGTAGATATTCTCTCCTTTATTTTGCAAAAAGAACCCCAATATTCTTCACCAGTGGGGAGCAGTGTCCCTCTTCAGCCACAGAGGTGATTTTTCATTCATCTAATTCAGTCCTGGTGATGTCCTTCCCCTTGGCAATGAATTGGTTTAGGCATGAGAATGAAAAACAGTTTTGGCCAATGAAACAAGAGAGGCTATGCACTGTGAGGCTTCTGGAAAGCTTATTCTTGTTTTTAAAAGGACACTTTGCACTTTCCCTGCCTCTGGATGGCCTGATGTGAGGCTTTGATGAGTGGGGACACTTGATGCCATCAAACAGACATTAAGGGAGAAAGCAAAGAGCAGAGGTGACGTCATGAAGATGGCAGAATGGAGTTATGGGAAGATGTGCTGAATCAGCCCATCCCAGCACCATCCTTCTTAGGACTTATGACACATAATGAATGTTCTTATGCCTTAAGCCACTTTTAGTTGGTTTTTAGCTACTTGTTGCTAAATGCATCCTCACTGATTCAATGAAACCACAAGGATTTAAAGCTGTGTCCGCATATACACTTTTTTTTTTCAGTTAATACAGTCCAGTAGTCTAAATGTATTTTCTCTTCCTTATGATATTCATAATAGGATTTTCTTTCCTCCAGCTTATTTTACTGTAAGAATATAGTATATAATACACATAACATGCAAAATATGTGCTAATTTTTGTTTGTTCATGTTATCGGTAAGACTTTAATAATAAAGCTATTAGTAGTTAGTAGTAGGCTATTAGTAGTTAGGTTTTTGGGGAACCAAAAGCTATATGTGAAATTCCAATTGCATAGGGGGACAGTGCTCCTAGCCCTTACTGTGTTGTTCAAGGGTCAGCTGTATGAATACTCTTCAAACTCCTGGGTTGTGATGATCTTCCTGGGGTTAGATTGGGGTACAGGGTCTCCAGGGCTGGGCTGGGTGGGATTTACCATGGGTCAGGAGTACTCATTCAAGTCCGGTCTGTGAACTTCTGTGAGTCCTTGAGTTCCTTTCAGAATATCCATAAGGTCAAAAGTATTCTCGTAATAATATTAGTATTTTTCTTTTTTCCATTCTCAATATTTTGTGAGTGACGGTTGTAAATTTTCACCATTACATGAAATGTGGTATCACAGAAGCTTCAAAGTGAATACAGATAGGGGAATCTACCAGTCTTCTGTTGAGCAAGATATTAAAAATTCTGCAAATATAGGGGTGCCTGGGTGGCTCAGTTGGTTAAGCATCTGACTCTTGATTTCAGCTCAGGTCATGATCTCAGGGTTGTGAGATCAAGCCCCCATGTCAGGCTCTGCACTGGGTGTGGAACCTGCTTAAGATGCCTTCTCTCCTTCTCCCTCTACCCCTCCCTCCACCTCTGTGGTCTCTCTCTCTCTCTCACTCTCATAATTTCCCTCTCTTGCTCAAAAAAAAAAAAAAATTGAAGAAGACAAGTGTGGTTAGGAGTGGTGAGCAGATGAGATGCTGTTTCCTCTTGCTTCTGGACATCTATTACCTTCTGTAGGGCTTGGGGTCGGGCCCGAGTCGGGGGAGAAGGAAGGAGACATGTTGCTGTTGCTGCATGTTTATTATGTGTACACGTTTTCCCATGAGAGCAGTGTTGCAAATAGTAGTTACGTTCCCATTTGGGCCTTTTGGAGTCTATTGAACTCAAGTGCTGCTGACACATAACAGCCATCCAATGAAGGGAATGCTTGAGTCCAGGAAGAATTAAGCAAAGAGACTCCTAGATCCAGCAAGTCTACCCTCCTGCCATGGTGGCAGTGGCAGTCCATGGGGATAGGAGCAGTGAATGCATGAACATCAGGGTCCTAAAGAAAATTCTAGATTCTTCCTTGGAGGAAACATACAATCTTTCCCTAATCAGACCTTCCTTTCTCCATAGTGGTTACTGACAGTAAAAATGAACAAACAAGAACCTTGGAAAAAATATGACCTAAGGGGCTATGATTGCCAGTAAGCCTTGGAATTTCACAGAAAGGGTCTTTTTAGGCAAATGCTTCTTTAGCCTAAGGGCTCAGCTGAGTTGCCTGAAACACACTTAAGTGTCCAGTATTTTTTTGGAAATAAACCCACTGGCAGACTGATTATTAGATGGTTATGCAGATATGCAAACCCCAGGAACCCTCTTGATGGAAGGAATGCCTGAGCCCAGCATGAGGTAGGCACTGGAGGTCAGGAGAAAGGTGAGGAAACAACAAGTGTTCGTGGCTGGCACCCACGGTCTGCTGCAAACAGTCCCATAAACATTTATGAGGTTGGCCTACACTGGGGTAGAGTCTGGAGTCAGGGCAGGTGTGCTGTAAAGGGAAATCCCAGGGCAGCTGAAAATGGAGAGGCTCTAGGAAAAGAGACAGCCAAATGGGCAAAATTAGAGTTACCCTGCGCATAGCTCTACACTGAAATAGAGATGAAACACAGAGGCCAGGAGTCTGACAGGGGGAAAATGCAAGTCTGAGAGCTTCAATCTGTTTTGTAAGAAAGAAACAGAGTTTACCAAAAGGAACACAGAACCAATAGCTATTATGTTAGCAGAGCTCTGACAGAAGCTTTTAACCAACATGCAGTTGCTTGACTGCAGGAAAATTAATCTTAAACTTTTGATAGGAATAAACCCATTGTTCAGTGTGGTGTAGTCAAATGAAAGGAGAGATCAAGAAGTCATTAGAATGTACTGCTTTTCCATAAAGGATTTTGACTTAATGAAGTCTGGCTTTTTAAAGAATAAAATAGTTAATATTCTAGAAAGGTGCTGACAAGCTTAATTAGTCTTTAACTGGGGAATAGGATGTCATAATTAAAGGAACCTGGCAGAATGAACACTGAGGAACTGGCTTGAAGGGTATGTTAATGTGGAGAAATAATTTGTGCTACATGATAATCTTACCTGCTGAGATCCTTATTTTTTCTGTTTCTTTTTTGACTCAGAAAATACGGACAATAGATTACTCTTCCTTTTCCTTTTTCCTCCTTTCCATCATTATTGTCATGACCACATCATGAAGATGTTTTCCCCTCTGAGCTCTTTAGGAGTGTTGCATGAAAATATGGGGAGCTGTAGTTTAATGATTTATCAAATGCCTGCTGTGTCAAGCGAGGTACGAGGGACTGCAGGTGTGAAGGTGGGGCGTGGGAGGACACAAAGATGAGGGGAGGCCTGTAAAGTGTTAGTTCAGTCTCAGATTTTTTTTTTTAAAGATTTTATTTATTTATTTGACAGATCACAAGTAGGCAGAGAGGCAGGTGGGGGGTTGGTGGGGAAAGCAGGCTCCCTGCTGAGGGGAGAGCCCGACTGGGGGCTTGATCCCAGGACCCTGAGATCATGACCTGAGCTGAAGGCAGAGGCTTAACCCACTGAGCCACCCAGGCACCCCTCAGTCTCAGAGGTTGGATGATAAAGGTGGCGGATGGGAGCGCTGTGTGCAACGTGGGCTTTCTTACTAAAGGGACCTGGTGCTTAGGACAGGAGTTCTTAAAACTGGCTGCACACTGGAATCACCCAAGAATATTAAAAAAAAATATGCTCCCAGTTCTTACCCCCTGGATTCTGGATTAATGATCTGTGTGGAGCTCAGTTCCAGTCCTTTTCAAGAGTTTCTCAGATTAAAGCTGTCGGTCAGACAATAGGCAGTCTTACTCCTAAACCTGGCTTTAAACTCAACCATCCAGAGCCTCAGTTTTCTCATTGCCGAGTAGGGATAATGGTAGTGTTTACCTGTGGTGGGCATTTGCCTCACAGCTTGCCTTGCACTGGGATCTGCCCTCCTATCTCTTATGGTGCCCGCATGTCTGTCAGTCCCTTTACCTGTGGTGGAAAGAGATGGCTGCAGGTCTTAAGCCTGGCCCTCGGAGCACTTGGTCTGGGTGTTGTGTGTACACGTGACTCAGTAGGGCCATCCAGAGCCTTCCATGATGGAGTAAGGGAGAAGAGAGCAGGGGAAGCAGGAGGGAGGGAGTGACCAAGAGAGAAAGTTTCTTTTCCTTTCGACCTCTAAGTGTAAGTGGTGGGCTTGGAGCTTCCACTCTCAGTTTCCCCAGGTATGCCGAGAGTGTCTGGCTGCAAAGGAGGCCAATGGTCAGGGTAAAATGAGCTGAGAAATGAAAACACTGACAGAATCCTGATAATATCATCTGGTTCTTTGGATCTGGCCATTTCTGAAGCCTGGAATATCTACCCTAGGACGCTCTAGCTCTAGCTCTAGCCAGATGGTTAAACCCCTTTGATGCTAAGTGATTTCAAGTCAATTTTACATTATTTGTTACCAGAAGTCCTGTCTAATAATAAATGTCATGAGGTTTCTGTGGGGATAGAATGAAGTGATGTAGGTAAAGCACGGTTCCCGGGATGTCAGTAACCCTCCGTCCATGCTGTTCTCGCCACCATCATCATTGTTATCACAGCATTGTCCTCTTTGCTTCCAGCGTGCATTTCTTCCTTAGGACTCTCTCCTCTTAAGTGGACTGTAGAATTGGATGTCATTACCATACTTTTTTTTATTAGGAAGAGCTCCCAATTTTTGGACATGTTCTGTAGTTTGTTTATATTTTTCTAATGACTGTTCGCAAGTCCACAAAGGAACCAGATGGGTCAAGCTTTGGCACCATTGTATACACCCAGACTTCAGATTTTCATGCTGTATCAGGCAGAGGAATAGGCACTATTTAGAAGACAACTGTTCTTTATATTTTCATTGTCAGTTGAAAAATCAGCCTCAGTGTCCACTCTGCGGTTTAACTTCCTGCTGCCCAGGTACCTGCTGCATGCTTTCACTTCTACCTTCTGCTCCAGGTCACCTCAGGGTACTTCCCTGCCTCTTTTTTGTCTAAGCCCACTTGCCCTTCCAGAGCCAGATAAAATCCTATGTTGTACCTTAGATTCGAGATCGTACTCCTGAGCATCCGGGTGGCTCAGTAGGTTAAGCATTGGACTCTTGATTTTGGCTCAGGAAGTGATCTTGGGGTCGTGAGTTTGAGCCTTGCACTGGCCATTGATAGATGAATGGATAAAGGAGATGTGGAATATATGAATACACACACATACACACACACACACACACACACACACACACGAATATTACTCAGCCGTAGACAAGAATGAGATTTTGCCAGTTACAACAATGTAGATGGACCCAGAGGGCATTAGGCTAAGGAAAATAAGTCAGAGAAAGACAAATAAATAACAAAACAAATAAAAAACAAAACAAGTGAACAACAACAGAAAGAGACTCATAGCTACAGAGAAGAGTCTGGTGGTTGTCAGAGGGGAGAGGGGTGTGATGATGGGCAAAATAGGGGAAGAGGATTAAAAGGTACAAATTTGCAGTTATAAATAAGACATGGAGATACAATGTAACAGGGAATAGCATTAATATATAACAATTTTGTATGGTTATAGATGGTCGTTAGTGTGGTCATCACTTTGTAATCTAAGTGCTGAATCACTAGGTCATCTACCTGAAACTAATATAATATTGTATGTCAACTACACTTCAATAAAAAAGTCTACCAGAAGGCACAGTGCATTTAAAGGCCCTTTCAAATCTATAAAGTACTGTAAAAATGAAGGTACTGTCATTATTCGAAAATTCGTGATTCATCTGCACAAGAGGTGTTTTTTACTTTTTACTTGTTTTTACTTGTTTTTTTTTTAGTTCAAATGCTTATTTTCTTCAGGAATTTGGTAAGAGCACCCCAGCATCCCAACATGAAAATGATTTTGTTACACAGGCCCTTTTATATGCTCCCTTACCTCCTGTTTGCATGCACTTGGACTTTCTCTAAAATAAATACATAGAAAACCTCCAAACAAAGAGAAAACAAACTTAACCATCACTCCTGTTATATGCTAACAATTTTGAAGTACACTATTTGTATGAACAAAGACCAAGAACAAAAATATGTTCGTAAACAGGGGTGGGCTGGAGGTTGACTGGAGTTGGCTTGTACCAGCTCACAGGAGACATTCTGTGCATCTTCTCCCAAGTCCTTGTTCAGGGACATTGAGATTTTATCTTGAAATTGATCATGGAAAGAGTATTTATACCCCAGAGATTGGCCAATGCTACAAATCAGTGTTCCTACCTCCCCACAAATAGCCATTAAACATTTTCTAGCATGTCACTGAGATCCAAACGTGATTGTCAACAGCTCACAACTTTCTGATGGTTCCTTATAATTGCTGGCACTCTGTAGAGTCACAGAAATCTCTGCCAGGTACTTTGAAAATCTTGCAGGTGGTTTAATATTCAAGCAAAGTTCTCATCCAGAAGTTACATCCAGAGATGCAAAAGCCAGTATTGTTTGGATGCATAGAAATAATCTCAGTAAATGTGGTGTGCCATGAACCTGGAAGATGGGTATGTTAGAGGGACCTGCAAGGATTCCACAATACTGTGGTCTCAAAGCTGTTGAGTAACTGAGTGCTTGGCATCATATGGAGTATGCATTTCTGTGTGCTGTAATTTGACCACAGTATATTCCTTATTATCTATATATCCTTGAAATTTCTTGCAGTTTGTATAATCCTCAAGGATGACCCCACATTCCTTTTGGTAAGAAGATAAAAGCAGCTTTTTTGATGACCAAGATCCTATCATCAGTAAGTCATGGTTTTAACTATCCATGAAATTTTAACTTCACCTCTGTTCATGAATGTTCCTTTTGCTTTCATTGATGGGGTGCACTTGTGTCCTTGTCTTCTTTTTTTCTAAGATTCAAAAAAATTTTAAGTTATCTCTATATGCAACGTGGGCCTTGAACTCAGAGCCCCAAGATCAAGGGTATGCTAAGTTGACTGAGCCAGCCTGGTGCCCCGTGTCCTTGTTTTCTGAGGTGGCTGAGAGGTCTCACTTGTTGGTTACCAACTCCACTTTCAGTTTTCTGTTTGTTCTTTTTCATTTTTACCCCTTTTTCTTTTCTCTGACTTCTTTTTTTTTTTTTTAGCCCAGATGTCTTCTGTCCTGGGGAAGTTCCTCTCATCATCCTCTCTGAATATAGTTTTAAAAATAAAAAAGATTTATTTATCGATTTGAGGTAGGGGAGGGGCAGAGGGAGAGACTCTTCAAGCAGCCTGCCCACTGAGTGTGAAGCCCAACGCAGGGCTGCATCCCATGACCCATAAGATCATGACCCAGCTGAAACCAAAAGTCAGACACTCAACCAGCTGAGCCACCCAGGCGCCCCCTGCGCCTCTCTCTGAAGACTGGTGTCCAGTTTTTGAAACCCTGCTTTCTGAAATACATCCATCCTTTTTTCATTTCCCCTGCTCTGATATATAAAGATTCTCACTTGTCATCTTTGATGATTTTTTTCATAAAGAAGGACCCATGAAGGTATAGTGGCTGCTCACTCTAGTGGAATTTAGACTTCAGGGATGGCTGAGTTCTGTTTATCCATGGTTTGCCACCTCCTCCTTTTCCCCACCATGATTTGACATTCAGTTCAGGATCCATGCATTTGAGTTCATTTGTTCACTCAACAAATATTTGCTGGGGACACACTGTACTCCAGGCATTAAATTAGGTGCTGGGGATGCTCTGACAGTCTAGTAAGGGTACACTGAACATAAGCCCTTTTCAGAGAATTAAAATATGGTGATGTGTGTGAGAATAGCACAAAAGAGGCTGGCGGGGAGTCAGGCACAAGGGGCGGTTGGGGCCTTGGCTCATGTGGAGCTGCACGCTGGCAGTGTCAGGAGGTAAGTTACAAAACGGGACTTGGATAGAATGTATTTCTTGTTGTCAGAGATGAAAGAAACAGGTATAGAAAGGGACAAAGCTAGAATGAAATGGACCATATGTTAGAGTTGAAGGTATTGATATGAAATTATGGCTATATAAAACAAGTATAAATGCATTTTACATATGTGTGAGTGTGTATGTGAGCATGTGTATGTGAGTGTGTATGTGAGCATGTGAATGTGTAGCATACATGCACACGAAGCTATATGTATGTGTATATATGTGTGTGTACATGTATATGTTTTTTCTAGTTCTGTCCACTGAAAGAGACTGGGAACAGCAGTACCCCAGTAGTGTTGAGCCCATCTGGAGCCCAGATCTTGGATTCCACATGCCACTTTCTGCTTGAAAAATGGTGGATGCCAGGTTTGGGACAAAGCCTAAGATGAACCTAGAATATCTTGTGTCAGAAAGAAAAAAAATGCTCAAAAAATGATGGGAACTTGGCAAAGACACAGAAACCAGCTTGAGGGGCTCCCACAGGCCAAATCTAGGACAAGCTGAGCATCAAAATAAACTATGATAGTTATGGATTGTAAACTATTGAATGAAAAAGGAACTCATGAGTCCACATCAATATACATGAGTGAGTGAATAAATGGGGAGAAGAGAAAGTTCTTCCTTATAGTAAAACATGAACTAATAATGTAGAAGGCATGATGGTATTAGATAATCACCATTGGCAACCATCAGAGGAATAATTAATGAAAAGAAGATATATTACTGAATGCTAAAGCTATTGGGTAAAACTGGGGTGAGAAGTAGCATTTTATATAGTATAAGTGTATCTCCTCCAGTTTCAAAGATAGAAAATAACTGCTAGAAGCCACTGTCTTAGTCAAGTCACCAGAATTCATACCATCTCTGTTACAGCCTTCTAACCAGCCTCCTTAAACCCCCTCTGGGTGCTATGTGGAAATCTGATGGGAGCGGAGAAAGAGTGGATGGAAGGAGGCCCATTAGGATTCTATAACACAGAGGGTGGAGGCTTAGAAGAAGGCCATTGTGATGGAGTTAGAGAGAGTGACAGGATTTGGCACTTTTGGAGGTAGGATTGATAGAGTTTGTTGAATTCAGAAGTGAGGGAAAGATAGAGGATTAAGGATAATTTGTTGAGTGTTGCCTTGAACACCTTGGTGGATTCTGGGGCCAGGTACTGAAATGGGAAAGTTAGAGATAAGGTGGGAATGAGGGATTGGAAATCAAGAGTTCTGTTTGACCATGCTGAGTTTAAGATGCATAGGTGATGTGAATTTACCAAAGCTACCTAATAGGTAGTTGAAAGTCTAGAGTGGCTTGGAAGGGTAAAAGCTAGAGACCCAGGCTCGTCTTAAGTCATCAATGTCTGGACAGCATTTAAATCCACGAGACTGGGAGAGATCACCTGGGGAGAACATAAACCCAGGGAAGAATGGAGACTCAAGTTAGAGCCCTGGACACTCCAGCATGTAGAATTCCAGCAGAGCAACCAGGGCTGGGAGAAAACCAGGAGGGTTTGCTGTTGTGAAAGCCAAGGGAAGAAAGTGGAGTACTCAGCCAGCTAATGCTCTTCTAATCTGATCAGGTAAGATTAGAAAAAAAAAAAAAGTGGCCTTTGAATTTGGTAACAGAGAAGCCATCCTCTGTTTGCCAAACTGTACTGAGTGCCTATTGAATTCTGAATATCATGCCAGGCAATAGGGGAAGAAAGACAAGTCAAAGACAATTACAGTACAGCGTGATGAGTACCCTGATCATGGCAACTGCAGGGGTCCATAGGGGAGATACACTTTGACCCAACTTTGGAGGTGAGGAGTGAATGGAGGCTTCTAGGAATTGGTTCTGGCGTTGAGTGTTGGAGGATGAGTAAGGGCTACCCAGAAGTGTGGTGAATTTGCTTGAGGCAGAAGAAACTCACATGTAAACTCCATATCCGTGGAGACGTGATAAAGCACTGTGTTTGGAGAATTTAAGAAGATTGGTTTAGGTGGGCTGCAGTGTATATGAGAAGGAACAAAGTAGAATGGGTAGTAGAAGTAGCCAAAGGCAAAGGTTTAAAGTCCCGTGCCCCTCGCCAGGGGTTTACCTACTAGCCTGCAGCAAAGGAGGGGACACAAAGCTAATCATATTAGGGATACCAGGTGGAAGAATGTAGAGGAACATCAGGCTGCCTCTGGCCATGCTGTGCAAGGTATTTGGCTCTTGTAGATCCATACTCAAGGTTATGGAAAGTTGTCCTTGGTTCCAAAGCTGGGAAGTGACTCGATGAACACAGCTGTTGGGATTAATAGCACAGCCATTGACAAGACGGTTTGGAGGAGAAACCGGAGGCAGCAGGGGCCGGCTGTAGTAGCACCGAATCACACCGTAAGGGGATTAGATACAGGTAAAAAGCAGGGATTGGGAAGGAAGACATTGGTGTAAGAGATTTGTAATGGTCACATATGCTATGCAGCTATCAGAATATGGGTATAATATTAAGAACTTTCTGTTGGATCTGAGATCTGTATATATCTGATAAGCCATATAGGTATCTCTTATTTTAATGTACTTTTCAGAGTAGTAGGCATTTTCATTGGATCCTAACTTGGCATTGTTCTCCTACCTTTAATAAAGGAAGTGAGATGGAAGACAGTAACTAGGCCAAAGTTACACGGTAGGAGTAATAGAGTAAGCCCTGAGCCAAGATCTTGTAATTTTGATTTTGATGGATAATTATGCTACCAAGAGAGATCCTGAAATACGCTTCCATCTGGAAGGATTTAAGGTTGAGCCTAGTTAGGAGACAGCAGACCTCTGGGGCTGGAGTGGTGAGGCCACAAATCACACTTTCACCACCAGAGGGTGCTCTCACCCAAGGGAAAGTTGGCAGTCCCCATAGTTAAGAACTCTGCTACTGTGCTTCTTTCCTGAGGTTCTTTCTTTAGGAACTGCAGTATGAAGAACACGATGGGAATAGCCTAAGCATGTGGATAGACGACCTGTAGCTTTCCACAGCCTGTGTCGGGGAGGTGAGATTTATAGGGAAATGCTTAATTCTCCCTGGAATAATCCCAGATCATGCCCGTGTGGAAGAAGGAACAGACAGTTCAGAAATATTCTGGGGACTTTTGAAGGTGAACAGGGTACTTCCTGCTTTTCTAATGCAAGATTTATTTCTAGGAGCTGTGGGGTTCTCTGTAGAGATGACTCATGGGTGTTCAATGTTCATTCTCTCAATGGGTAATATTTAAGAATTTTAATTCCAGGGGCATCTGGGTGGCTCAGTGGGTTAAGCCTCTGCCTTCGGCTCAGGTCACGATCCCAGGGTCCTGGGATTGGGCCCCATGTCGGGCTCTCTGCTCAGCAGGGAGCCTGCTTCCTCCTCTTCTCTCTCTCTCTCTCTCTCTGTGATTTCTGTCAAATAAATACATTTTAAAAATCTTTAAAAAAAAAAAAGAATTTTAATTCCACCTTCCTAGGACAACTTTTTGCAAAGTTATGAAGGCAGTCATCTCAGTCTTTCCTTTTGTGCCCAGGCTCACTCAGGACAACTCTTTTCCTCTTACTTCTTTTCTTCCTTCCTCTCTTTCCTTCCAGGCTTCCTTACTCATCAAAATTACTTTAGTAAAGAATAGGAACTCATTCACTTTATAAGCTGATACTGACTTAAAATGTTATCTTCCTGGGAGGACATGCATTATGATAGAAATTAAGGTCTTAAACCAAGGAATTAAAGTTTTTAGAAACACATGGAGCAGCATGGGTTGGGGGCTTAGTGTCGTTTCTCCCTGGAGTGTTAAGAACTCACTTTCTCATTAGCAGTCCCGCGTTTGACTTGTCTATGTAGCTACATCTTCTGGAATCCCTGAGGGGCCATGTGTGGTCCATTCAGAAGGAAAGTATGGACATTGTGTAGGGGTCTGGTCTAAATAATTTGAACATCTCCCTTCTTCTATTTCATTTTCCCATTTTCAGTGGCTATTCTCTCTCAAGCCCTGGGATGGTAGCAGGAGTAATCCGGGGCCTGAATGATGGAGCTGATTTTCTCTGCCTCCACTGATTTCTCTTCTAGGCATGGCCTCTGGTTTTGTTGGCACAAAAGTGAACTCTGTCCAGTCAGAGCCCACTTTCTGGGTGCCCTGTCAGGACTCCCCGTCAGGTTGGGCAGGTGGTGCGGGGGAACATCAGATTTATTACATATGTCCTTTTCAGTAGTTCCTCTCTTGATCTTCTTCTGTAGATTTTACCTTTGAGGGAAATTTGGCCTAAAATAAAGACATTGCAGTAAATATCCTCAGGAAAAGAAACACTGTCCATTAGATGATAGAGACTATGACAGTGTCCTAGTGGACATGTGTCTGGGTCTCACTCCTGTTCGGTAAGACTTGAGAGACATAGTTTAGCCCGTTTTCTTTGTTGGGTTCCCATCTTTTTCTTGCAATAGATGCTTTCCTTTTGGGTTTGGGTGACAGTGTCAATGCCATGGACACAGCTGCTTATCTAACCAGTGGGTTTTAGGCAAGTTCTTGTTTATGGTCTAGTTCTTTTTTTTTTTTTTTTAAGAATTTATTTATTTATTAGAGAGAGAGAGAGAGAGCTCGCACAAGTAGAGGGGAGGGGCAGAGAGGGGGAGAAGCAGACTCCCTGCTGAACCTGACACAGGATTTGATCCCAGACCCTGAGATCATGACCTGAGCTGAAGGCAGACACTTAACTGACTGAGCCACCCAGGTGCCCTGTGGTCTAGTTCTGATGATTTAAGCTGGGAGTGGGGTAGTGCACATATTGAATAGACTTTGTCAGATTTCTTTTTCTGCAGTTGGTCTCATCCTAGATCTTTCCAGTAGAAGTTCCCATAGCAAATCCCAAGGAAGATGAGATGTACGGGGTCCCTGGCCTGGGCACACTTATCACACATTTCTCTCTGTAGCTTAGCATCCCACCTTTGTAGCCTTGCTCTTTTACTCTTTTAGGTTTCTCAGGCCTTAGGAATCATCTATTAGAAAGCAGTGATTGGGGGCGCCTGGGTGGCTCAGTGGGTTAAAGCCTCTGCCTTTGGCTCGGGTCATGATCCCTGGGTCCTGGGATCAGGCCCCACATCGGGCTTTCTGCTCGGTGGGGAGCCTGCTTCCTCCTCTCTCTCTCTGCCTGCCTCTCTGCCTACTTGTGATCTTTGTCTGTCAAATAAATAAATAAAATCTTTAAAAAAAAAAAGCAGTGATTGCAGGGGAAACTCACAGCTTAGCTCTTAACAGGACTGCCTTAGTTTTTAATGCATAATTTATCAGATATTGGAGTCACAGTAGGTTTTCTCTTGGAGGATCTTCAGATATTGGTTACTTTACATATGAGGCTGGAGAGAGATAAAATCAGCTAAGGTTACAAAGTGGAGCTAGGACCCCAATTTAATTCTTTCAACTTTTAGACTGGTTCTTTCCCCCTCTATTACCATGTGAATGAGAGGATGCTGAGGCGAAGGTGAAAGGGACAAAGGGATGCCAGGAGGGCGGAAATGAGCAGCTGTAAAGAGGTGGTTAGTTCCCCAACATTCATTCAAAAACTGTGTATTGGACACTGCTATTCTAGGCATTGAGATAGGAATGGCAGACATCAAAGACAGGACATAGTCATCTTTCCTCTGGAGCTCCCGGTCCAGTGGCTGGATAGGCAAACAAACTCATACCAGTAATGAGTGTGATGGTAGAAATGAGAGTCATGGATGTGCTTTGGAAGGATGGGCTATTGCCAGGATTCTTTTGGTAGCAAGTGACAGAAAGCTCAAACCAGCTTGAATAAAAGAGAGAATTCACTGATAAATATAACTAGGAAGTCCAGGAGGCATTTCTGGTTTCAAACACAGCTCTATTCAGGGTCTCAGAAACTCTTGTCAGGACAGTCTTTCCAGTCTTTTTGTCTTTGTGTAGACATCATTCTTTCTAAATGTTGCAGGGATGGATCAGGCATCGGTGTTCTTGCATATTATCCACTTAGGAAGAAGGAAAGAAGGTGCTTTTCTGTGAAGGTGAACTCTTTTGTGCTGACGTGGATCATATGCCCATTCTAAGCAACCAGGGAAAATGGAATCCTTGTATTTGCCAAGTCTGGGTCAAATCCTTAATCTGGAGCTAAAGAAATGGGATTCTTCCCACTCGGTCAATATAGATTGATTGTGGAGGAGGATTCCTTGGGGGCCTGCAAAAATGATACAGTCTCTAACACCCATCTGGAGAAAGGTGGAGAGGAGTTAAACGGGGTTGTTCTGTTTTAAAACCCAACTAGGTGTATTACAGTACAGTTCCGATACTAACCACTTGGAGTTGATGTTAGATTTTGCAAATTAAAGGTCCACAAGACTGTTCTTTCTAAAGCAAGCTTCACTTTGGGGGTCCCTAGGTTGTGTGCTTTGCTAACCAACTGGCTATAAATTTGGGGTTTTTCATAACTTGCTCAGTTTTGGCAATTTGCTAGAACAACTCAAGGAACTCATGAAAGTGCTATGCTAATGATTCCAGTTTTGCTATAAAGGATGCACATTGGGTGAATTCTGGGAGGGAGCTCAGATCAAGTCAGTGTGTATCACCCTCCCGATACATCAATGTATTCACCAATCAGAAGGCTCCACAAGGTTGAGTGCCCAGAGTTTTTATTGGGGTTTCATTACAGAGGCATGACAGATTAAATCATTGGCCATGTGACTGAATTCAGTCTCCACTCATACTTCCCTCCCTGGAGGTCTAGCTACTGAAAGTCCCAACATTTTTCTGGTGAGGAGTCCCTGTCCAGAAGTTACCCAAGGGGCTCCCATGAGTAGCACCATTAGCATAACAGACACTTCTGTCACTCAGAAAATTCCGCAGGTTTTTGGGGATCTATGCCAAAGAACAAAGATCAGACAAATTCTTCACCTACAGAGGTTCAGGAAGGCTTCTTAGGTAGTATTTGTGTTGAGTCTTCATAGTGGCAAAGAACACATCTGTATGAAATCACCAAGACATGAAAAAGAAGGGTCACTTTAAGGGACTACAAGGGCAATAAGTGAGGCAAGAGAGAGGGCTATAAAGAGAGTGTTCACATCTGGCAAAGCTTTAAGACAAAGTCTTCTATCTTATGTAAGCTGTGGGAAGCCATGGATGATCTGAAGTTTAGTATTATGTCTCTAGCACAGGTATGGAGGGTAGAGAGAAGGTAAGCAAGATGGAATGAAGTGTGTACAGTAAATCAGGCAAGAATTGCAGTTTCCAGAGGTACTTACTTCACTGTTTTGCCAAGGACAGACCCTTGATCTCTGCATTAGTGTCCTAGTGTTATGTAACAAATCGCTGCAAACTGGGTGGCTTAATGTGACAGAAATTATTCTCTCACAGTTTGGAGGTCAAAATTCCAGGATCCAGGAGTCAGAGAGGTTCTGTCTAAGGGAGAGTCTGTTTCATGCCTTTCTCTTAGCCTCTGTTAGTTGCCAGTAATTCTTGGTATTCCTTGGCTTGCAGCTGCATCACTCCAACCTCTGTCTTTATCATCTTGTGTTGTTCTCATGTGTCTTTGTGTCCAAATTTCCTTTTCTTATAAGGATACCAGTCATTACATTAGGGCCTACCCTCATTCAGTGTGGTCTCTTCCTAACTTGATCCTATCTGAAAAGACCTAATTTCCACATTCACAGGTACTTCAACATACCTTTTTGTGGGGGACACAGTTTAACTCATAAGATGCCCAAAGCCTTCCTGGGCACATAAAGGAAAATGATGGATCATCTATGTAGACTCATAATATCAAACCTGTCTCCTCATCCTCATTCATACAAAGCCCATAAGCTCTGACAGCATTTTGGGTGAGTATCCTCTTCTTTACTGATTGAGTTGAGCCAAGGTGGTTGGATAGTGTTGTTCTTGCTACTATACTGGGAAAGACTCTGCTCCTTTTTTCTCCCAACTATGTTCTAAATTGTCAGAGGGGGAAGCTTTGAGTACACACTTCCCCTGTACCAACCTGTCCATAGCACTCTTGTTTCTCTAGAGAAGATGAATAATGGATGATCCTAAGCCCAATGACTACTCTTCTCTTACTGGAAGAGGGGTGATGATATGAAATCACCATTAAGATGTCTTTACTGTCTGTTCTCCTTACCATTTCTCACCTTCTCAACCAATACATTAAATGGATCACCTCAGTCTGGTATCCTTCTGTGCGGTGTTTAAGTTGTAACTCTTTGTTATCAAATTATTTTACTGATCATGTCTCATCCTAAACATGCAGCTGTTTGGTGGGAGTTTTAAGATCTGTTGTTCAAAATTGGTCAAACCAGATTCTTCCAGTATGTAAGTGACATTCTGGGAATCACTTAGACACCTTCAGTGAGTCAATTTGTTAAACAGTACTCCAGTGGATGCAGAGATCACATGCCCCACAGGGAGAAGCTAAACTTTTGAGATCATGGATGTTGACGTATTTCACCAAGGGGATCCAGTTCTCTGTCTCTGGAGTGAATGCTCTAGGATCAGGCATGGCTGACATCTTTGTGCTTGTTTGGAAAGATTTCATGCATTTTTTTCTTCTGTTGAACATGGATTACTGTAAATGAAAGCAAAAGAATTAAAATTTTAAATTCATTTTTAGAGTTGGGAGAAATGAGGTCTATGTATTTCCCAGATGCACTTCATAGAGGGGCCGACTTGTCTTCGTTTGCCTTGGACTTTCCTGGTTTTAAAAGTTCCACACTTCGGGATGCCTGGGTGGCTCAGTTGGTTAAGCGGCTGCCTTCAGCTCAGGTCATGATCCCAGTGTCTTGGGATCGAGTCCCACATCGGGCTACTTGCTCAGCAGTGAGCCTGCTTCTCCCTCTGCCTCTGCCTGCCTCTCTGTCTGCCTGTGCTTGCTCCTGCTCGCTCTCTCTATCTGATAAATTAAAAAAAATAAAATAGAAGTTCCACACTTCAAGATCCCCTTCAGTCACCCTATCCTTTAAACAAGAGCACAAATTCCTTTGTGGCAGAGGTAGTTTTATGTATTTTCCATATACACTATTTTGCCCCATATTCTCCCCCATCACAATATCCAGCATACATTTTGACAAGCATCTGTAGTCTGAAGGAATGTTACCTAAGAAGCCAGACCTAAAAGCAACAATGGAAGATCACCCGATTTCTAGTATTTGTCTTTGTTCTTTTAATGTCCTGCATACTGGAGGAACTGAGATGAGTGGGAGAGGGAGAGTAATGGAAATGGAGGACACAAATTCAGAATACTATTTATAGTCTAGGAAGAGTCTTTGGTTGAGTTACTGGATTTTCTCCAAGGGTCAAACAACTCCAAAGTTCCAGAGGAAGCCTCTGGAAAGGAATTTTTCAGGAGAAATCACTATGTAAATTTCCCCAATGAGATCAAAGCAAGTGTCCATCGGGTGATGTCCTATTCCATCTCCTTTCACCCGTGGAGATCATCCCTCTGACGAATTTACGGACTGTGATCAACCAAATACTTGTCACTATATCATAGCTAAAGTATATTCACATGCTTGTTGTTATGGCAACCATCAATAATATTAATAAAACTCTGTCTGGTTGAACCAGATGAATGGGACATGTAAACACAGACGAGAATAGCCGTATCAGATGTCAACACAGAACAACATAAGCACAACAATCTGTATGCTGGTTATCATCTTCCACCCCATCCCAGCTGCCACGTCTGCCTTGCTTATGCCTGAAACACTCATTGCTTTTTGTTTGGGGGCTATGTAAGTGGGTATACAGCAGGAAGGGACCCTCTTTGACCTCTAAAATGAGAAAAAGAGAAATAGTTTGCTAAGTTTAGTATTTTATGAAACTAGGTGCTCCCTCTGTGATATTTGTACATTGTTCACCAATCATGCTCATCATAAAACACATTGTTTAGAAAGCTTGTTTTTATTAAGTATTCACTTTGCACATGTTAGTGACTTAAATGGTTGATTTTAGCTGGAGGGTCAATGGACAATAGCCTGGTGATCAGTGTGTTTACTTAGATTCATAGAATGAGATAATCAACTCTACCTTATAGGCTGTTGTGAAAATCTAATGAGATAATATAAGCAGAGCTCTTAGTGTAGTGATGTAAGTGCTCCATGTATGAAATGGAAGGTTATCTCACATAGTGGCCATGGACTCTGAAGTTAGGTTAAATTTCAGTTTTTCATTTTCCAGCTATGCATGCCTGGGCAAGTTTTGTAAATCTTTGTCAGCTTAAGATGACTTTCTTCATCCACTGAATGAGGAGCTTAATAGTACCCACATTCTAGGATTCTTGTGAGAATTAATTTATTTACTAAAGGTGATTACTTCAGTGCCTAAGATTTGGTCAACACTCAATAAATGGTAGATGTTGCTAATATTACTGGGAATGGTGCTGTTATCACTGTGAATTGCCCAGTGATGTTACAGATCAGGGTTGCAGCAGAGACGTGGAAGAAAAAAGTTTTGGTAGTGGTGGGAAAGATGGGGTGGGGTTATGCAGCAAATGATTATAATCGTTCTCTGTACAGCTTTGGTACATTCTGATGCACAAAGCCAAGGAAGCTTTAATAGATTCCAGTCTACCGTGGTAACAGATAGGAAGCACCACTCTTTGAACTTCTATCTCTAATTTTTAAATTTCACTTTCAAAATCCTAGGTATACATTAATGCTGTAAAAGTAATCAGATTATATTCTCTATTGTTCCTAGATTTAAAGCCCATCTCTGATCTATTTCTAGGTTTTCTCCTCCCCTTTTTTGTACATCAGTTCTTATCTTTGGTATTTTCCTTCCTATCTTTTTGCTCTTGGGACCAGCATTTTGGTGATTAATACTCTTCAGTAGGCAGAAAACTTCACTATGAGGGAGAGGAATGAGAAGCTATTTTCTGACACCATCCAACCATGATGTTTCTGGTTTCAGAAAGCTCTTTAGCCCTTAATAATCCTCCTTCTTCCAACAGTATTTTTTTTCTCAATCATAAAAAGACATCTGCTTTTAAGATGATTCACTGGGGCAGCCATGCCCTGCAGAGGAGTAATGTTTTAGAGAATTTCTTTCCCTTCCATCAAAGAGGAACATTTGTTTGCTCTTGTATGATACCTGCTTGCTTCCTTCTTCTTGTGTCAACAAATGAGTCCAATCAATTGATTTTTTTTCTCAGCACTTTGCTCAACAGCTAGCTTAATGGATTAAAAAAAAAGAACAACTAGCAAACAGTAATTCTAGAAACAGAACATCCTTGTTATCTTAGAGTCACACTAGGCACAGCCCTAGACTTTGTTTTCATGGAGATAACAACAGGGGGCCCATAGTTAATCAATTATTACCCTGGGTAGTCTTTGTCTACTCCATTGTTTCATCTTCCCAGTAGATGAGGATCTCCTTTCAAGACAGACATTTTTCCAGCCTACTTCCTCTTCACTAAGAACTGATCTCTACTCACAAGACCAGAACCTTGTGGCTATAATTGTGGTAAACAATTTTGTTCCTTCCATGGCCATAGCTGTTTGCACAACTGGGAGACACCCAAGCCAGTCTGGGCCAATCAGAATATCCCTCTTGGGTGTTTAGAAATCAGATACTGGGACATCTATCAGTTGGGACATCTATCAGTTGGTGATGCCAGAGTAATAGGTATAGGGCTGCAGGGCTGGGCCATTGTATTAGTTATTTATTGCTGTATAATGAACTGCCTAAAAGTTAATAGCTTAATTTATTTTGAAATCCTTTCTTTCTTTCTTTCTTCCTTCCTTCCTTCCTTTCTTTCTTTTTCTTTTCTTTCTCTTTCCTTCCTTCCTTCCTTCCTTCCTTCCACCCACCCATCCATCCATCCATCCATCCATCCATCCATCTTTTTTTTAGTAGGCTCCATGCTCAGTGTGAAGCCCACTGTGGGGCTTGAACTCATGACCCTGAGATTAAGACCTGAGCTGAGATCAAGAGTCAGATGCTCAACTGACTGAGGTGCTCAGGTGCCCCCAAAGTTAACAGATTATCTCATAGTTTTTGTGGGTTGGAAATCTAGGAATGACTTAGATGTATACTTCTGCCTCATTGATCCCTCACAAGGCTCCAATCAGAGTGCTGAACACTTTGGTTGGCTACAGTTGTGCTCTCATCTGAAGGCATGACTGGCATAGGATCTACTTCCATTCTCATTCACATGGTTGTTAGGATTCGATTCCTCATGGGCTGTTGGACAGATGGTCTCAGTTCCTTGCTGGTTGTTGGTCAGAGGATTCTGTAAGTTCCTTGCTTTATAGGCCTCTCCATGGGGAAGCCAGCTTCCATCAGAGAACAGGAAAATGCAAGAGAAAGAGTATACAAAATCGCTTTGTAACCTAATCTTGGAAGGATATAGCATCACTTCTGTCATGGTCTGTCCATTAGAAGGAAGTGATTAGGTCCATTCCACACTCAAGAATAGATGATTATGCAAGGATGTAAATATTAGGAGTCAGATATTACAGGTCCTCTTGAGGCTGCCTACCACAGTCTACCCTCTGACCTCCCCAAGGGTTCCTGTCCCTCTTATATGCAAAATACATTCACCCACACCTCAGAGTATGACATTACAGCATCATTTCAAAATCTAGAATCTCATTATCTAAATCTGATCCAGGTTGGATGAGACACATTAGGAATAGTTTCTTAAGTACAGTTCCTTGCTCTCAGTTCCTCTCTGTCAGTAAAAATGTAAGACTAAAGAAACAAATTATCTGCCCACAGTACACACAAACTTAATTGTGGGACATGCATAGAATCACTGTTATAGACATTCTTGTTCAAAAAGGCATGGAGGAATGGAAGTCACAGTCACTAGTTTATAACAATTCTGAAAGCTGGACAAGAAAATGTTAGAAATTCCTTGACTTTGTCTCAAGTCCACAGAATAATTCTCTGTGGCTCTTGGCTCTGTTCTGAGGTCTCTTGGTTGCACCCTATGAATTGTTCTTCTTGTATTAAATCGTTCTTCTTCTTGTATTAAAGGTAACATGTATTTTAGCAGAGTAGTTTTCTCAGCCTCTACTTCGGGGGTAAAACTTTGGGGAATCAAACTCTTTTTTTTTCCCCATTTTGTGCTGTCTCTGTTCCTTTTTGTACAAGCTGGTAGTATTTCTGCTGATATAATTCTCTCCAGAAACACTGTGGGCTCCCTGTGAATGTCACTGGAATTGATTTCATTAGACAATGCCATACTCATAAATCTCTTTGGGAATAGCCTGTCTTCATACTCAACTTCTGTTATAGATGAGGGACAATGCATGTGTAAGCTTTTTAGAAGACCTGTTTTCTAAGAGATTCTGTAAGACACACATTAATCTCTTTAAAGGGACTTTTGTGTGACTGAATATTACTATTAGTCACCACTGTTGTTTTATCTGAGGTCTGAACAAAAGGCTTCATACTTATACCCTCAGCGTTATCTTTCAACCATATTCTTGCAGTAGTGCTCCTGATTTACTCCTTGCATGGAAGCCATTTCTTTTTTTTTTTTTTTTTTTGGAAGCCATTTCTTAATTTTACAGTGTTTGTCATCTGAAGTGGCTGAGAATTTACACAACCATCAATTCTTGTCTTCTTTTTTTGAAATTCCTCTTCATTTATGTCTCTCCTCCTGCATTTTACTTTAAGCAGCAAGAAGACACACCATTTGGCACCTCTGGTCTTCTACTTGGAAATCTCCTTAGCCAGATTATCTATTTTATTAGGCACATTTTATGCTTTCCACATAACTGCAGATGACAGTGTTGCTAAGCTTTCTGCCCCATGTGACAAGGATCTTCCTTCTTCTAGTTTCCAACTTCTAACTTCTTTTTTTCAGCCTTCACTAGCAACATCGCTAAAGTCCAGATTTCTTTTTTTTTTTAAAGGTTTTATTTATTTATTTGACAGAGAGAGATAGAAACAGAGGGAACACAAGCAGGGGAAGCAGGAGAGGGAGAAGCAGGATTCCCACCAAGCAGGGAGCCTGATGTGGGGCTCAATCCCAGATCTCTGGGATCATGCCCCAAGCCGAAGGCAGGTGCTCAATGACTGAGCCACCCAGGTGCCCCTAAAGTCCAGATTTCTACTAAAAGCATGTTTAAGACAGTTTAGTCTTTCTTTAAACGTCTTTCTTAAAATCTTTTTGGTCTCCATACCATTGCTTGATTCTAAAGTCATTCCATATTTTTAGGTATGTTATGGCACTAAAATCTGTATTAATTATCTACATATAAATTGTTACCCCTGAATTTAAGGACTGTTAACAATAAACACTAATCATGTAATTTTTTGTGGGTCAGGAATTTAGATGTGGGTTAGCAAGATGTCTTTGCCTCGAGATCTCTCACAAGGATTCCATTAGGGTTTTGGCTGCAGCCACAATCTTATCTGGAAGCTCACCTGAGCTAGAATCTATTTTTTTTGTTAATTATTTTTATTAACATATAACGTATTATTTGCCCCAGGGGTACAGTTCTGTAAATCATTAGGCTTACATACTTCACAGCACTCACCATATCACATACCCTCCCTAATGTCCATAACCCAACCACCCTTTCCACACCTCCCCTCCCCCCAGCAACGCTCAGTTTGTTTTGTGAGATTAAGAGTCTCTTACGGTTTCTCTCCCTCCTGATCCCATCTTGTTTAATTTTTTCCTTTCCTATGTCCCAAACGCCCCACTCTGCCTCTCAAATTCCTCATAACAGGGAGGTCATATGATAATTGTCTTTTTCTGATGGACTTATTTCTCTCAGCATAATACCCTCTAGTTCCATCCACATGGTTGCAAAAGGCAAGATTTCATTTTTTGATGGCTGCATAGTATTCCATTGTACACATCTTCATTATCCATTCATCTGTTGATGGACATCTTGGTTCTTTGCATAGTTTGGGTATTGTGGACATTGCTGCTATAAACATTCAGGTGCACTTGCCCCTTTGAATCACTACATTTGTATCTTTAGGGAAAATACCCAGCAGTGCGATTGCTGGGTTGTAGGGTAGCTCTATTTTCAACTTTTGGAGGGACCTCCATACTGTTTTCCAGAGTGTCTGCACCAGTTTGCATTCCCACCACAGTGTAGGAGGGTTCCCCTTTCTCTGTATCCTCACCAACATCTGTCGTTTCCTGACTTGTTAATTTTAGCCATTCTGACTGGTGTCAGGTGGTATTTCACTGTGGTTTTGATTTGTATTTCCCTGATGCTGAGTGATGTTGAGCCCTTTCATGTGTCTATTGGTCATCTGGATGTCTTCTTAGGAGAAATGTCTGTTCATGTCTTCTGCCCATTTCTTAATTGGATTATTCTTTGGGTGTTGAGTTTGATAAGTTCTTTATAGATTTTGGATACTAACCCTTTATCTGATATGTCATTTGTGAATATCTTCTCCCATTCTGTCAGTTGTCTTTTGGTTTTTTTGATAGTTCCTTTGCTGTGCAAAAGCTTTAGATCTTGATGAAGTCCCAGTAGTTCATTTTTGCCATCACTTCCCTTGCATTTGGCGATGTTTCTAGGAGGAAGTTGCTGCAGCTGAGGTTGAGAGGTTGCTGCCTGTGTTGTCCTCAAGGATTTTGATGGATTCCTGTCTCACCTTGAGGTCTTTCATCCATTTTGAGTTTATTTTTGTGTGTGGTATAAGGAAATGGTCCAGTTTCATTCTTCTGCATGTGGCTGTCCAATTTTGGCAACACCACTTGTTAAAGAGACTGTCTTTCTTTTTTTAAAGATTTTATTTATTTATTTGACACAGAAAGAGATCACAAGTAGACAGAGAGGCAGGCAGAGAGAGAGGGAGAAGCAGGCTTCCCACTGACAGAGAGCCCGATGTGGAGCTTGATTCCAGGACCCTGAGATCATGATCTGAGCCAAAGGCAGAGACTTAACCCACTGAGCCACCCAGGCGCCCCGGGACTGTCTTTTATCATTGGACATTCTTTCCTGGTTTGTCGAAGATTAGTTGACCATAGAGTTGAAGGTCCATTTCTGGGCTCTCTGTTCTGTTTCATTGATCTATATGTGTCTTTTTTTGTGCCAGTACCATACTGTCTTGATGATGACACTTTTGTAATAGAGCTTGAAGTCGGGTATTTGGATGCCACCAACTTTGGCTTTCTTTTTCAGCATTCATCTGGCTATTTGGGGTCTTTTCTGATTCCATATAAATTTTAGGATTATTTGTTCCATTTATTTGAAAAAAAAAATGGATGGTATATTGATAGGGATTGCATTAAATGTGTAGATTGCTTTAGATAGCATAGACATTTCCTTTTTTTTAATTTAAAGATTTTATTTATTTATTTACAGACAGAGATAACAAGTAGGCAGGGAGGCAAGCAGAGAGAGAGAGAGAGGGGGAAGCAGTCTCCCCATCAAGCAGAGAGCTCGATATGGGGCTCGATCCCAGGACCCCGAGATCATGACCTGAGCCAAAGGCAGAGGCTTTAATCCACTGAGCCATCCGGGTGCCCTGACATTTTCATAATATTTGTTCTTCCAATCCATGAGCATGGAACGTTTTTCCATTTTTTGTGTCTTCCTCAATTTCTTTCATGAGTACTTTATAGTTTTCTGAGTACAGATTTTTGCCTCTTTGGTTAGGTTTATTCCTAGGTATCTTATGGTTTTGGGTGTAATTGTAAATGGATCAACTCCTTAATTTCTCTTTCTTCTGTCTTGCTGGTGGTGTATATAAATGCAACTGATTTCTGTGCATTGGTTTTATATCCTGACACTTTACTGAATTCCTGTATGAGTTCCAGCAGTTTTGGAGTGGAGTCTTTTGGGTTTTCCCATAAAGTATCATGTCATTTGCAAAGAGTGAGAGTTTGACTTCTTCTTTGCTAATTTGGTTGCCTTTTATTTCTTTTTGTTGTCTGATTGCTGAGGCTAGGACTTCTAGTACTGTGTTGAATACCGGTGGTGATAGTTCACATCCCTGCTGTGTTCCTGACCTTAGTGGAAAAACTCTCAGTTTTTCCCCTTGAGAATGATATTTGCGGTGGGTTTTTCATAGATGGCTTTGATGATATTGAAGTATGTGCCCTCTATCTCTACACTTTGAAGAGTTTTGATCAAGAAAGGATGCTGTACTTTGTCAAATGCTTTTTCAGCATCTATTGAGAGTATCATATGGTTCTTGTTCTTTCTTTTATTAATGTATTGTATCACATTGATTTGCAGATGTTAAACCAACCTTGTAGCCCAGGAATAAACCCCACTAGGTCATGGTGAATAATCCTTTTAATGTACTGTTGATTTTCTTGGCTAGTACTTTGGTGAGAATTTTCACATCTGTGTTCATCAAGGATATTGGCAGTAATTCTTCTTTTTGGTGGGGTCTTTGGTTTTGGGTCAAGGTAATGCTGGCCTCAAAAAATGAGTTTGGAAGTTTTCCTTCCATTTCTATTTTTTGGAACAGTTGCAGGAGAATAGGTGTGAATTCTTCTTTAAATGTTTGGTAGAATTCCCCTGGGAAGCCGTCTGGCCTTGGGCCCCTAACAAGAGCTTGTTGGGAGATTTTTGATGACTGCTTCAATCTCCTTATGGTTATGGGTCTATTCAGGTTTTCTATTTCTTCCTGGTTCACTTTTGGTAGCCTTTATGTCTCTAGGAATGCATCCATTTCTTCCAGATTGTCAAATTTGCTGGCGTATAGTTGCTCATAGTATGTTCTTATAGTTGTTTGTGTGTCTTTGGTGTTGGTTGTGATCTCTCCTCTTTCATTCATGATTTTATTTATTTGGGTCCTTTCTCTTTTCTTTTTGATAAGTCTGGCTAGGGGTTTATCAATCTTATTAATTCTTTCAAAGAACCAGCTCCTAGTTTCATTGATTTCGTCTACGGTTTTTTTTTTTTTTCCTATTTCATTGATTTCTGCTCCGATCATTATGATTTCTCTTCTCCTGTTGGGTTTAGGCTTTCTTTGCTGTTCTTTCTCCAGCTCCTTTAGGTGTAAGGTTAGATTGTGTACTTGAAACCTTTCTTGTTTCTTGAGAAATGCTTGTATCGCTATATACTTTCCTCTCAGAGCTGCCTTTGTTGTGTCCCACAGATTTTGAACAGTTGTATTTTCATTTTCATGAATTTTTTCAATTCTTCTTTAATTTCCTGGTTGACCCATTCATTATTTAGTAGGATGCTCTTTAGCCTCCATGAATTTGAGTTCTTTCCGACTTTCCTCTTGTGATTGAGTTCTAGCTTCAGAGCATCGTGGTCTGAAAATATGCAGGGAATGATTCCAGGCTTTTGGTACCAGTTGAGACCTGATTTGTGACCCAGGATATGATCTTTTCTGGAGAATGTTCCATGTGCACTGGAGAAGAATGTGTATTCTTTTGGTTTGGGATGGAATATTCTGAGTATATCTGTGATGTCCTTCTGGTCCAGTGTGTCATTTAAGACCTTTATTTCCTTGTTGATCTTTTGCTTGGATGATCTGTCCATTTCAGTGAGGGGAGTGTTAAAGTCCCCTACTATTATTGTATTATTGTCAATGTGTTTCTTTGATTTTGTTATTAATTGGTTTATATAGTTGGCTGCTTCCATGTTAGGGACATAGACTTTAAAAATTGTTAGATCTTCTTGTTGGACAGACAGTTTAAGTATGATATAGTGTCCCTCCTTATCTATACTATAGTCTTTGGCTTAAAATCCAATTGATCTGATATAAGGATTACCACCCCAGCTTTCTTTTGATATCCCTTAGCATGGTAAATTGTTTTCTACCCCCTCACTTTAAATCTGGAGGTGTCTTTGGGTCTAAAATGTGTTTCTTGTAGATAGCATATTTATGGGTTTTGGTGTTTTTTTTTTTTTTTTTTTTTTATCAATCTGACACCCTGTGTCTTTTGATTGGGGCATTTAGCCCATTTACATTCAGGGTAACTATTGAAAGTTATGAATTTAGTGCCAATGTATTGCCTATAAGGTGACCGTTACTGTATATTTTCTGTTCCTTTCTGAACTAATACTTTTAGGCCCTCTCTTTGCTTAGAGGACCCCTTTCAGTATTTCCTGTAGGGCTGGTTTGGAATTTGCAAATTCTTTTAGTTTTTTTTTGTTTTTGTTATTGTTTTTTTTTGTTTGTTTGTTTTGGTGCTAGAAGCTTTTTATCTCTCTTTCTATTTTCAATGATAGCCTAGCTGGATATAGTATTCTTGGCTGCATATTTTTCTCACTTAGTACTCTGAATATATCATGCCAGTTCTTTCTGGCCTGTCAGGTCTTTGTGGATAAGTTTGCTGCCAGTCTAATATTTCTACCATTGTATGTTACAAACTTCTTGGCCTGAGCTGCTTTCAGGATTTTCTCTTTGTCAGTAAGACTTGTAAGTTTTATTATTAGATTATAGGGGTGTGGACCTATTTTTATTGATTTTTGAGGGGGGTTCTCTGTGCCTCCTGGATTTTGATGCTTGTTCCCTTTGCCATATTAGGGAAATTCTCTACTATAATTTGCTCCAATATACCTTCTGCCCTTCTCTCTTTCTTCTTCTTCTGGAATCCCAGCTATCCTACTATTGTTTCGTCTTATGGTATCACTTATCTCTCGAATTCTCCCTTCATGGTCCAGTAGTTGTTTGTCTCTCTTTTGCTCAGCTTCTTTATTCTCCATCATTTGGTCTATATCACTAATTCTCTCTTCTGCTTCATTTATCCTAGCAGTAAGAGCCTCCATTTTTGATGGTACCTCATTAACAGCTTTTTTGATTTCAACTTGGTTAGATTTATTTATTTTATTTCCCCAGAACGGGATTTTATTTCTCCAGAAAGGGTTTCTCTAATATCTTCCATGCCTTTTTCTAGCCCGGCTAGCACCTTGAGAATCATCATTGTGAACTCTAGTTCTGACATATTATCAATGTCTGTATTGATTAGGTCCCTAGCTGTTGGTACTGCCTTTTTCTCTTGTTTTGTTTTTTTGTTTTTTGGGTTTTTTTTGTGGTGAGTTTTTCTGCCTTGTCAATTTATCCAGATAAGAATATATGAATAAAAGAATAAAATACTAAAAGGGTGGCAAAGACCCCAGAAAAATGTATGCTAACCAAATCAGAAGAGATCCACAACTGAGGGGAGAAGAAAGGGGAAAAAAAGAAATTAAAAAATATTATATTTATATTAGACTGGTGAATAGAACAGAACCACCCACTTGATTTTGGGTGTATTTTCGTCTCTTAGAATTAACTACCTCCCAAATTTTTAAAGAAATAAAAACATATATACACAAAAATAAGGGTAAACACAATGAAGGGATGGAATATGACTGTAAAGATGAAAATTTGTAAAAAATTCTAAAAAAAGGAATTGATAAGTTGGTTGGAAAAAGAAAAAATAAAAAAAGAGGAGGGAATGTGCTTAGGCTGGAGATTAGAACAAAGCCATGTGCTAGATTAGGGCATATTCTAATCTATTAGAAGAAATTGTATCCCAAACTTTTAAAGAAAAAAAAAACCTGTATGTATACAAAAAGCAAGGTAAATATAATGAAGGGATAAAATATGACTATAACAATGAAGGTTTAAAAAGATTTTTTAAACAAAAGGTATTGTTAATATAAACTAGTTAAAACTGTTTAAAAAGGAAAAGTTAAGAAGAGAGAATAAGAAAAAAAATAAAATTAAAAACAATTAACTTTGCAAGACTAAAGAATCATGAGGGAAAAAGCCATGAATTCTGTGTGTTGCCTTCTCCTAGCTCTGGAGTTCTGCTGTTCTCCTCAATTGGTGAGTTGGTCTTGGCTGGATGTTCTTGCTGATCTTCTGCGGAAGGGGCCTGTTGCAGTGATTCTCAAATGTCTTTGCCCAAGGCAAAATTGCACCACCCTTGCCAGGGATTGGGCTCAGTAATTTGCTCAGGTTTGCTCTAAGAGCTTTTGTTCCTTGAATGCTTTCTGTACTGCTTTGGAGGACGAGAATGAAAATGGTGGCCTCCCAATCTCTGGTCTGGAGGATCTGAGAACTTGGGGCCCAACTCCTCAGTGCACCCTCAGAGATAAGTGATCAGTCACTCCTGTCTCCGTGGTCTCTGACCACACTCTGAGCTCACCTGGCCTGTGACCGAGTGTTTCTCTCTCTGGTGCATGGCTCCATTTGGAGTCTCCAAACCCAGATGATTCCTACTGCACTCCTCCTCCTGGAAGAGGAAGGTGAGTCTCCCTGGATCTGCCACTTGTGGGGTCCCTGCTTGAAGAGCAGTGGCCCAATTGTGCCTTGGATCATAGTGTAAGGTAACCCTGATTTGAAAGCTCAGTCCTCAGGTCTGTCTCTGTAGTTGGCTTCCCCGCTCCAACACCTGGCAGCTCTGCCACACTCAGACACCCCCGTTCTTTTTTGTAACCCCACAGGACCTGAGACCACACTGTCCCCGTGAGGGCTCCACCCCCACTTTGGCTTTGGAGTAATGTCCCTCAGTGGAGCAGACTTCTAAAATTTCTGGTTTTGTGCTTCACTGCTCCACCACTTGCCAGGAGATGGCTCCTCTCTCTGTGTTCTGTATTCCCATTGCTTCAGATTCATTTCTCTGCATGCCCTACCTTTCAGAAAGTGGTTGATTTTCTGTTCCTAGAGTTGCTGCTCTTCTTCTCTTCTATCTCCTGTTGAGTTTGTAGGTGTTCAGAATGGTTTGATACCTATCTAGCTGAACTCCTGGGATCTGATGTCATTTCAGTCTGCTACTCCTCCACCATCTTGCCTCTCACTCTAGAATCCATTTTTTTTTTTTTTTTAAGATTTTATTTATTTATTAGTTAGAGAGAGAGGGAGCGAGCACAGGCAGACAGAGAGGCAGGCAGAGGCAGAGGGAGAAGCAGGCTCCCGCAAGGAGCCCGATGTGGGACTCGATCCCAGGACCCTGGGATCATGACCCGAGCCGAAGGCAGCCGCTTAACCAACTAAGCCACCCAGGCGTCCCTAGAATCCATTTTTAAGATCACTGTCACTTATGTAGTTATTAACAAAATTTAGTTCCTCATGGATTATTGGATAGAGGGTCTCAGTTTCTTGGTGGCTGTTTGGAGGACTCCCTCAGTTTCTTTCCATGGGGATCTCTTTATAGATCAGATAATAACAGAGCAGCTTTAATCATAATGAATAAAGAGTGAAAGTTTGCAGGATGGAAACCATCTTTTCTGTAATCTTAGACGTGACATACCATCATTTTTGTTGTATTCTATATTAGAAGTGAGTTACAGTGTACAGCCCACAATTGGGTGTAGGGGATCACATAAGGATCACTGAGGGTCATTTTGGAGACTACCTACCACAGGTAGCCATCTTATGCTATAAGCAGGGAGAGAAGAAACAAGATATATGAGGAAGATAAAGATGAGGATCATATTTGACTCCTAGTATCTCTCCGGTTCCTATCACAGCACTCATGAGGATCAATTGCATTACTTGCTCTTAGCTTCCATGATATGCCCCTATAAACTATGCAGTAGACTCTAATTTTCCCTTAAGATAGCTTAAATGACTCCTGTTACTTGTCACAAAAAAAGCCTTGATGAAGACAGGACTGTGCTGATAAGGTACTTGCTGAGCTAATAAAGGAAGAATATTGATCTTTTCTAGAATGTTCCCTGTGGGGCTATGGTATCATTTTAAACACACCATCTCCAGAAAGAATATCTCCTATTTCAGTGTTTGGTGTCAACCATAACTTCCAAGGGATAAGGTTTCACACAGACTAAGTGGTTAGACCAGAGCCCGGTGGTGTGTGTTGTTTGCTGTATCTATTTTTACTCAGTTTTACAATATTTGTGTGAGGAGTAGACTCACTGCCGTAGGCCCTACATTCCATGCATAGACAGTAGTGCTGAGGGAAGATGCTGAGACTATAATCACTGCGGACGGGAACTGCAAGTTGCCCACAGTGCATTCCTTACTCCAAATAGTCTGAGGCAGGGGCCTTTATCATTAGTCTCAGCCTAGTATAATGTGTTGTAGAGTTTCAGTCTTTCAGCTTTTCACCACTAACCCCTTGCAGAGGGCTTGGCTCTGTGGTAATATGGACTGACTGTGAAGTGTTCAGAATCTTATGTTTTGGCAAAATGTAGAAATTCCTTTGAGGATGACTGTGGCCCATCATTGGAGATAATCCTTTTAGGAATTCCATGTCTGGCAGTGTGGCCTTCAATTTGTGGACTCTTGTGGTAAATTGGTATTGTTCAGGCTTTCCAATCTTGAGATTTTTATTGTAGTTATACTCTTAATGATATAGTCTCTGCTACTTTTTCTTCCAGATAAACATATTGGTGCCAATGTTCTGCTGTGGTTTGGTTGTGGAGGCTTGGGATGTCATTAATTCCATATATATATATATATATATACATATATATATATATATACACATATACATATACATATATATTTATAGATATAGATATATAGATATATGGATATATAGATATATCTATATATAGATATATCTATATCTATAGCTAGGTATAGATATCTAGATATCTATAGATAGATGTGTATTATTTCATGTATATATCCAATCTCACTTTAAAAAAGTATATGTATTTATACACTGTACACTTTTCAAGTGAGATTGGACATTTTCTGATGAGAGCCTCTTTACTAATGAAAGTGAATGGAAAAGGTAGGCTGCTGAAGGCATTACTGGAACCATGACAGAATTTGAAAACTTCAAGACCATGGAGATTATCCAGTTCACTACCCTCAGTTCAGAATCAGCCTTAACTGATTCAGGGCTTGAACCCAGGCCTCTTGACTCTTTCCTTTTACCATACTATTTTAGCTTGATTGAAACGCTTTCTGTTAAAAATGTTTTATGCAGCCAAAAGAAATGGAGTTTAACTTTTTAATGAATGTTTTATGTAATGACCTTATTTATACTATTATTCTACTCATAGAAAACTTTCAAGGATGGCAAACTTATATTTCTCTAGAAGCCCAAAGTAACTCAATGTTCCCAAGTTTTCTTAGACTCTCCAATCTTTGGATTTCTTTGACACTGAATGACAATAATTAGATACCTTAAGTTCTGTGGCTGTAAGAATTCCAATTCTCTCTCTAAGTATTCTGAGAATGCTTGGTTTACAAAAGAAATGATAGAATATCATATAGTCACTCATTTGCTTTATCCCACAATACACACACGAGAGTCTCAGAATAATAATACCAGCCCTTCCACCAACAATATGATTTGGAGTCTATTTTTGAAGTTACTTTGGTTGTCTCTATGTGGTTAGTGACCAGATGGATACACATTTAGGTTCTTTAGTTTCATTTTATTTAAAATTTTTTTGGAATGATATTTTAAATTTAATTTTTTACAGCCATGTAAAATATGTATGAGTCTAAAATTAAATCTATAAAACAAGAGAATTTCTGAGAAGTTCTAAATTTCTCTGTCCACTCCACAGTATTCTTTATTTATAGGTAATTATTTAAAAAATTATGACTTATCTTTCCATTTTCTGTTTGTTATACTGATCTTTTATAAGCATAGGTTTCCACTATGTGGTCTCTTTTTAAAAAATTCTTTCTTCTTATAATATATGTATTTGGTATTTTGAAATGTTTGCATTTTATTGTAGTTGTCTGTGAATAAATGCATTTGACTTTTTTCTTTCCAATATGGGTATGTTTTATTTCTTTTTCTTGTCTAATTGTAGTGGCCAGAACTTCCAATTTTTAAGTAGAAATGGGAATGCACAACTGTAAGTCACTGGCTTTTACCACTGAAACTATTAATATGCTATATGTTAACTAACTTGATTTTAAAAATATGGGAGGTACCTTAGGACGATGATGACAACAACAACAACAGTAATGTACATCCTTATCTTTTTCCTAATCTTGAGGAGGACCATTTAGGTTTTCACTACTCAGGATTATGCTGGCTTTTGATTTTTCATAGCTGCCTTTTATCAGGTTGAGAAAATTTCTATTTTCAATTTGTTGAGAGTTTTTTATTTTAAGATTTTATTTATTTACTTGACAGACAGAGATCACAAGTACGCAGAGAGGCAGCAGGAAGAGAGAGGGGGAGCAGGGAGCCTGATGCAGGGCTCAATCCCAGGACCTTGGGATCATGACCTGAGCTGAAGGCAGAGGCTTTAACCTACTGAGCCACCCAGGCGCCCCTGTTGAGAGTTTTTAATCAAGAGTCACTTTTGGTTTTTTTTTTTGTTGTTGTTGTTGTTAAATACTTTATCTGCTTCTATCAAGATAATGTGTGACTTTCATATTTTAGAGAGTTAATATGGGAAGTTATAGTAATTGATTTTCAAATGTTGAATAAGGCTTACTTTGTGGGTCATGATGTAATATCCTTTTTGTATATTGTAAAATTCAACTTGCTAACACTTTACTTAGAATTTGTGCATCTATGCCTGTGATAGATATTTGTGTATAATTCACTTTTCTTGTAATGCCTTTGTTTAGGTTTGGAATCAGTGTAATATGGAACTTATTGAATAAGTTCTTTTGTCTTCAATTTTCTGGAAGAGTTTATATAAAATTGGTAGTATTTCTTCCTTTAAATGTTTGGTAGCATTCACCAGTGTAGCCACATGGGCTGGAGTATTCATTATGGAAAGGTTTTAAACACTAAATTCTTATTTTAAAAACTTTAATTTTGGTGTAGTTAACATACAGTGTTATATTAGTTTCAGGTGTACAATGCAGTGATTTAATACTTCCATATATAACTCAGTGCACATCGAGATAAGTGTACTCTTAATCCCTTTCACCTATTTCACCCATTCTCCCACATACTTCCCCTTTCATAATCATCTGTTTGTTCTCTGTAGTTAAGAATCTATTTAAAAAATCATTTTGGTTTTTTTGGTTTTCTCTCTCTTTTTTTTGCCTTTGCTCCTTTGTTTTATTTCTTAAATTCCACATATGAGTGAAATCTAATGGTAATTGTTCTTCTCTCATTGATTTATTTTAGTTATTATACTCTTTAGCTCCATTCATGATGTTGCAAATGGCAAAATTCATGTTTTATGGCTGAATAGCATTCCATTTTCTGTGTTTCTCTCTCTCTCCCTGTGTGTGTGTGTGTGTGTGTGTCTGTGTGTGTGTCCCACCTTTATTCATACACTGGTCATTGGACACTTGGGCTGCTTCCATAGCTTGGCTATTATAAGTAATGTTACAATAAGCAGAGGGCAAATTCAATCTTTAAAATAGCTATAGGACTATTCAGTTACTTCTTCCTTTTTTTTTTTTAAGATTTTATTTATTTATTTGATGGGGCAGGGCAAGAGAGAGTACACAACAGAGGAAGTGGTAGGCAGAGGGAGAAGCAGGTTCCTCACTGAGCAAGGACCTAGATGCAGGACTTAATCCCAGGACCCTGGGATCATGACCTGAACCAAAGGCAGGTGCTTAACTACTCAGGGGTCCCTATCTATTTCTTCTTGAATGAGCTTTGAGTTTTTGTCTTTAAAGAAATTAATTCATTTCACTTAAATTGTCAAATTTGTTGGTGTAAAGTTGTGTGTACTATATCCTTATTTTTATTTTAATAGCTATAATGTTGTGGTGATATCAGCTTTCTCATTCCTGATAGTGACAATTTTTTTCCTGTCCTCTTTTTTCACCAGTCTGGCCAGAAATTTACTGTTTTATTTATTTTCTAAAAAAATGTTGTTTCTCATTTAATCCATTTTTTCCTATTTTTTTAATTCTATTTCATTGGTTTTCACTCTAACCTTTATTTATTTCTACACATACAGGTTTAATTTATTCTCCTTTTCCCAGTTTCTTAGGATGTAAGCTGTCATTTATTTGAAAACTGTATTACTTTCTAATAAAGGCATTTATTAACTGTAAGTTTCTCTCTGAACAATGGTTGGCCGTAATTCTCAAATTTTGAGGTTTTTTTAATTTTTATTTTTACACAGTTGAAAATACTTATCTCCCCTTTTGATTTCTTCTTTTCTCATAGGTTATTTAGACAGTTTCTTTCTTTTTTTTTTTTTAAGATTTTATTTATTTATTTGACAGATAGAGAGATCACACGTAGGCAGAGAGGCAGGCGGGGTGGGGGGGGGAAGCAGGCTGAGCAGAGATCCTGATGCGGGGCTCGATCCCAGGACCCCGAGATCATGACCTGAGTGGAAGGCAGTGGCTTAACCCACTGAGCCACCCAGGCACCCCTATTTAGACAGTTTCTGTTGTATAGGGTCCATGTTTTATTTCTTCTAATTTTGTTCCATTGTTGTTTGAGAAGATACCTTGAACCCTTTCAGGTTTATTGAGACTAGTTTAACAGCTTAGGATAGGTTTTATACAATTAAGTGTCCATGTGAACAACAGAATGTATATTCTGTTGTTTGTTGGAATATTTCAGTTTAGGTCAGCTTGGATTAAATGTCATTTAAGTTTCCTATATACTCATTGATTTTTATGTCTACTTGTTCAATAAATTATTAATAGAGGGGTGTTGAAATCTCCTTGTATAATTAATGATTTGACTATTTCCATATAGTTTTATTGGTCTCATTATGTTTATTTTGAAACTCTGTTATTAGGCATATAAATTTTTAGCATTGTTATGTTCTTTTGATAAGTTTCTCTCTTTAATATTTATCCCTGGTATTATTCATTGCTCTGATGTCAACTTTGTCTGATAACTGATATAACCATCCCATCTTTCTTTTGATTAATATTAACATGGTAAGTTGTAATTTCTTTTCACTTGTTTACTTCCAACTTGTTGGTGTCTTTATTTATTTATGTTTAAAGATTTCATTTATTTATTTTTCAGAGACACAGCAAGAGAGGTAAACAAGCAGGGAGAGTGGGAGAGAGAGAAACAGGCTTCCTTTGGAGCAGGGAGCTTGATGCAGGGCTTGATCCCAGGACCCTGGGATCATGACCCGAGCCAAAGGCAGACACTTAACGACTGGGCCACCCAGGCACCCCCGTTGATGTCTTTGTATTTAAAATGGATTTCTTCATTCTCTCTCTCTCTCTCAAAAAAAATATAAATGAATAAATAAAATAAAAAGTGGTCTTTGGGTGGCTCAGTCAGTTAAATATCAGACAACTTGATTTTGGCTCAGGTCATGATCTCAGTGTTCTGAAATGGAGCCCTTCACTGGGTGTGAAGCCTACGTAAGATTCTCTCTCTCCTTCTCTCCTCACCTCTATATAAATAAATAAACAAACAAATAAAATGGATTTCTTGTAAGTAGCAAATATTTGGGTCTTGCTTTTTTATCCAATTTGATGATATCTGCCTTTACACTGCAGTGCTTATACCATTTACAATTATTGGGATAATTGAGGTGATTGGGTTTGAATTATGCCATCTTGTTATTTATTTTCTATTTGTCCAGCATGGTTTTTGTTTTCTTTTTCTGTTATTTTTTTTTTAAGATTTTGTTTATTTATTTGACAGAGAGAGAGATCACAAGTAGGCAGAGAGGCAGGCAGAGAGAGAGGAGGAAGCAGGCTCCCTTCTGAGCAGAGAGCCCGATGCGGGTCTTGATCCCAGGACCCTGAGATCATGACCTGAGCCAAAGGCAGAGGCTCAACCCACTGAGCCACCCAGGTGCCCCTTTTTCTGTTATCTTTTAGATTATTTCTCAAAATTCTGTTTAATCTTTGTTGGTTTCTTATCCATATTTTTTTCCTTTCTTTCTGTTTATTTTGGAGATTGATTTAGAGTTTGTATTATGCATCTTTGAATTACAACTGTTTACCTCCAAGTCATTCTATACATTTTAAGTATACCGTAAGAACCTTCACAGATCACAGATTTAGAGTCTGTCTCTGGAGTTTCATTTGTTCTTTGCTGGTAGCATGCTTTCCCTGATTTTTTATGATCATTATGGCCTTGAATTGGTGCTCATGCATTTTAGGACATAGGTACCTCTCCCAGTTTTTACAGAGTAGCCTTGACAAGCAAAGTCCTTCACTCGTCAGTCCCTCCAGGGATTCTGGATGGGTCACCTGGTGCTGTAAACAGGCTTTTTGAGTCCTTGGGCTTTCAGGTCTGCTGCCTGGGTCAGCAAATGAGCAAGCCTGGTGCTTGGGTCCACAGAGACCAACCTGGCACCTGGTTTCCAGGATTGGGTCTGGACCTGGGTTCACTGGAGTGGGCCTGCTGCTTGAATCTGTGGTGATAGGTCTGAGACTTGGATATGTGTCAATACAACTGGATCTTGGGTCCACAGGGGCCAACCAGGTGCCAGGGACCTTTGTGTTGGGCCCAGTGTCTTAGTCTGAAGGAGTCTGCCTGGTCATGGGAAAGGTTGGAAACCTGGTTTTAATGGAGCTGGTCTGGGGGCTGGCCTGGCACTAGGACAAGCCTGGAGCCTCAGGCCCTTGCAGTGAGCTTATAACCTGGGGCCTAGAGTTGGGGTGTATCAGCCTGGAAGTTGGGTTTGTGGGAACCCATTTGGCACAAGATGGGTTGGGAGCTTGTGTCTTTGGGAACTGGCCTAGTGCTGGGTTGGACTGGGATCCAGAGTCTATGGACTCTATTTGGCCTGTGGGGGTTGGCCTAGTGAAGTCTGGTCACTTCACTTCATTCTCCCTCATTAGGAGTGTGTCTCTCTGCACTGGGCATGGGGGAGAGGTGATGGGAGTAATGTGAATCTACCTTTCCTACCCTCCTCAGTGGATCTTTTCTTCTTTCTGTGCTTCATTTGCTATAAATCTCCTGGAATCCTTAGCTCCTGTGAAGGCATTTTCACCTGTTGTTCAAATTGATTTTTTTTTTTTTTGGAGGGAAGGAGAATGCTAGAAATTCTTATGCCTCCATTTTACTGATATTCTTTCCAGTCTCTCACCTTTTATTCGGAAAGATATTTGTACAGAGTATAAAATTCTAAGCTGAGGGGTGCCTGGGTGGCTCAGTGGGTTAAAGCCTCTGTCTTCGGCTCAGGTCATGATCCCAGGGTCCTGAGATCAAGCCCTGCATCCCTGCTGAGCAGGGAGCCCGTTTCCCTTCCTTTCTCTCTGCCTGCCTCTCTGCCTGCTTGTGATCTCTGTCAAATAAATAAATAAAATATAAAAAAAACACAAAATTCTAGGTCGAAAGAGTTCTCTCTGTTCTTTAAAGATACTGCTCCATTGTCCTCTGTCTTGCATTATTTCCAATGAGACTGACTGTTTGAGACTGTTCCTCTCTATATAATGTGCCATTTTTCTTTGACCACTTTTCTAAAAGAATTATTTGTTTATTTTAGAGAGGGGGGAGGGGCAGAGGGAGAGAGGGAATCCCAAAGTAGACCCCCTGCTAGTGTAGAGCCTTACACAGGACTTGACCCCATCACCCTGTGATCACCATCCAAGACAAAAGCAAGAGGCAGCTGCCCAACTGAGTGAGCCACACAGGTGTCCGTCTTTGATCACTTTTAAGATTTTGTCTTTATCACTGGATTTAGGCAATTGATTATGATGTCCTTGCTGTCGTTTTTTTAAAAAGATTTTATTCATTCATTTCAGAGAGAGAATGAGAGAGAGAGACAGAGCACAAGTGGGGGGAAAGGCAGAGGGAGAAGCAGACTCCTTGCTGAGCCAGGAGCCTGATATGGGACTCGATACCAAGCCCTGGAGGTCATGACTTAAGCCGAAGGCAGCTACTTAACAATTTGAGCCACCCAGGCATCCCCCTTTCTGTCATTTTCTTAAGTTTCATGTACTTGGGGGTCTTTGAACTCCTCTGACCTATGAGTTTCAGTTTTTGTCAAAAGTGAAAAATAATTTTTCAGCCACAATTTTTTTCAAAATTTTCTTGCTTCTCCATTTTGTGTCATTTTGGGACTTGAATTATACATATATTAGGTCACTTGAAATTTCCTAGAGCTCACTGATGATGTATTTATGTATTTACTTTTAAAAATGTCTTTTTTTTCTGTGTTTTATTTTATAGTTTCTATTGCTTTGTTCTCCAGGTCACTCATCTTTTCCTCTTTAAAGTCTAATTTACTTTTATATTTATCCAATATACTTTTCATCTCTGTATTTTTATCCCTAGAAGTTACATGTTTTTTAAAAAAATACTCTCTGTGTCTCTACTTAACATGTTCCATATTTCTTCTAGCTTCTTAAACATAGGGAATACATCTATAATTTATACTGGGCTGACACATGTTTAACAGTAGTTCTCTGGAAAAAGAAAATAACACAGCCCTGATATGTCACATTTGCCAATTTGTGTGCTTTCAGTGATCCCATTGTGGCTGATTTCAAGCTACCAACATGCTATCGCTGAAAGTAGAGTTGGGAAGAGATACTCAATAGTAGCATATATTATGGTATCTTCATCATACAAATATAACAACCTTAATCTCTGCATGTAGATTATACTAAAATATATTAAAAATAATTAGATGGTGAGTTTTAGCATTTATTATATTTGCTTTAAATATAAATTATTTAATTGTAAGTCATTTAATTTTTTAAAAAGATTTTATTTATTTATCTGACAGAGAAAGAGATCACAAGTAGGCAGAGAGGCAGGCAGAGGGAGAGGGGGAAGCAGGCTCCCCACTGAGCAGAGAACTGGATGTGGAGCTTGATCCCAGGACCTTGAGATCATGACCTGAGCCAAAGACAGAGGCTTAACCCACTGAACCACCCAGGTGCCCCAGTCATTTAATTTTAAATGATGGCTGTGTTTAACAAGTAGTTTGTAAAATTTCAAGTAATTGAGAATAATTGAAAAAATTGGCTCTCCTGAGCCAGTATGATCTGACCCCAGGAATCCACTAGATAATACTTCTTTTAATGTCTCTCTCTATCTCTCTCAAATAAATAATTCTTTTAAAAAAGTAATTAAGGGGCATTGGGGTGACTCAGTTGCTATGTGTCTGCCTTTGGCTCAGGTCATGATCCTGGGATTGAGCCCTCCATCAGTCTCCCTGATCAGCAGAAAGTCTGCTTCTCCCTCTCTCACTCCCTCCCCCTGCTTGTATTCCATCTCTCACTGTATTCCCTTTCTCACTGTCTCTCTCTATGTAAAAAATAAAAAAAGTGACCAAAGAAAAATGGCACATTATATACAGAGGAAGAGTCTCATTGGAAATAATGCAAGTCAGATGACAATGGAGCGGTATCTTTAAAGAATAGAGAAAAGAAACTTTCAACCTAGAATTTTATACTCTGTACAAATATTTTTCCGAATAAATGTGAGAGACTGGGAGGAATATCAGTAAAATGGAGGCAGAAGAATTTCTAGCATTCTCCTTCCCTCCAAATGTCTTTTAATGTCTTTTTTTTGTTGTTTAAGATTTTATTTACTATGACAGAGATAGTGAGAGAAGGAACACAAGCCATAAGGGAGCTGGAGAGGGAGAAAAGCAGGTTCCCTAATGAGCAGGGAGCCCGATTCGGGGCTCAATCCCAGGATGCTGGGATCATGACCTGAGCCAAAGGCAGAGGCTTCATGACTAAGCTACCCAGGTGACCCATCTTTAATGTCTTCTTTTAATGTCTATTAATTTTGTGTTATTTCAGGGTCAATTTGTTTGATTGTTTCCCCCTCATTATAGGACATATCGTCCATTTTTTGATGGCTGGTAATTTTGATTGGATTGCAGGCATTGTGAATTTTACCTTCTTGGGTGCTAGATATTTTTGTATTGTTGTAAATATAATTGAATCATGTTCTGTGATACCAATTTAATTTTTTGGAAATGGTTTCATCTTTTATGGTCCTGATTTTATTTTATTTTATTTTATTTTATTTATTTATTTATTTATTTATTTATTTATTTATTGGTGAGACAGAGCAGCAGTTAGTATAGGGCTAGTTTTCCCTGATACCATGGCAAAAGGCAAAATTCTCTTGAGTACTATACCCAATGCCATGTGTTAAATTCTACACTCTGGTTGGTGGGAATAGGAACTAGTCTGGTGGTTTTTTCTCTGCTTCGGTAGTATTCTTACATGAGTGGGTTGATCAATTTTCAGCTGAAAACTCAAGGCGGACCCTCTGCAGAGCTCCAAATCTCAATCTCTCTCTCTGTGAATCTCTCTCTTTTTTCTTCTTTTCTGTCAAGTACCCTGTCCTGTGAACTCTGGCTGCCTTCTTTTCCAGCTCTATCTACACAACTCCATGAGACTCTGGGATTTTCCTAAAATCTTCAGCTTGCAGTGTGGTTTAGAAATGGTTGTTAGGTAGTACACTGGAGTAATAGTAGGGATTATTCTGTTTCCTGTTTTTCAGGGATCACTACCCTTTATTACCTAATGTCTTGATAACTATTGTTTCATGTATTTAGTCTTTTTTTTTTTTTTTTAACTTTTTTCATATGGGATGGCAAATTTGGCCTCCCTTACTCCATGTGAAGTTTCTAACTTCTTTAGTGGGTACTGAAGTTTCTAACTTCTTTATTTTTTAGTTTAAGGATTTCATTTTCATCACCTTCTATTTATCTTAATGTGTTATCTATTTTATTTAGCCATCATTTTTCCTTCTAATTTACCTATAATTATTGAAACTATATATTGTCTAATTTATCATTCTGAGTTCCATATTCTCTTTTTAATTGTTATATATGTTCTTTTGACACTTTCATAATTTTCTTAATTGATTTCTAAGTCATTTTGAAATATTAGGTTACAGTTTTCATCTGTTTTGTACAGATGACCTTTTGGAGTGCTTTTGTTGTCTGAAAGGATGTTATTCTGCACTTTCCTTTTTAGAAAAGGTTTTTATTTAAATTCCAGTTAATATACAGTGTAATATCATTTTCAGGTGTACCATATGATTCAACAATTCCATACAACACCTGGTGCTCATCACAGCAAATGCACTCCTTAATCCCCATTATCTATTTAATGAATCCCTTCATCCCCCTCCCCTCTGGTAACTGTCAATTTGTTCTCTGTACTTAAGAATGTGTTTCTTGGTTTGCCTCTCTCTCTTTTTTCCCCGTGTTCATTTGTTTTGTTTCTTAAATTCCACATGTGAGTGGAATCATATGGTATTGTCTTTCTCTGACTGGCTTATTTTGCTTAGCATAATACTCTCTAGCTCTATCCATGTCATTGCATATTAGCCATAAAAATGAATGAAATCTTACTTTTCAAAAATTGTAACTTCTTAAAGGACTTGATCATGATCCTTGTTTGTACCTCATTTTAGGGTGGAATGAGTTTTTCTTTCATTACCAGGATGGTGGGATCTGCCAAGACAGCTTTTCAAATTTCATGACTCAAGAGCTTCCTCTTCTGTTTTCACTAAGGGATTGATAAATGGCTTCACACTGTCTGAGAACATCTTTCCCAAGACCTCCACCCATTTTCTCTCTACAGCTATATTTGTATAGACTCAGGGATTTCTCCTTACTGTTGGACTTTATCCTGGATGAATATTTTAGTTTGTTAATATTTCATGTCACCTAGACTGATCTAGCTCTTTCAGACTTTGTGGTGCACTCCTTGCCTTCATCCTGAATCTTGAAACTCTTCAGTTTCAGTTGGCCTATTGCTTCTTCCAGTGAGTCTCTGTTGGGGAATTTGGAGTTTTCATGTTCTCAGATGCATGAGACATCCTGCTATTTTCTTCTGCTTCCTCGTGCAAATGTTGATGCCATGTGGGCTTTGTCATTGTTGGTTCTCTCTCTCTCTCTCATTTTTTATTTTGTGGTTTGGGGCAATTCTTGTCATTTAGTTTTGTGATACATTTATCCATGGGTACATACTTAGCAATTCATAGTAGGCAGATTAATGTCTCCTGCCCAAGATGTTTCCTTCCAAATCCTTGAACCTGTGAGTATGTTACCTTACATGGTACAAGGTGCTTTGCAGATGTAATTAAGTTAAGGACCCTGAGATACTAGATTATTGGGGGGCCCCAATGTAATTATAAGTGTACTTATAAGTGAAAAAGGGAGGTAGAAGAGCCAGGGAAGGAAATGTAGTGATTGAAGGTAGAGTGATGTGATATAAGAAAGACTTGGCTAGGCACAGGTGGCTTTGAAGATGGAGAAAGGGGATTGTAGCGGGTAGAAAAGAAAGTGAGACTTGAGTCTTTGAAACTTGCTGAATCCATTTTATTCTACTAAACTAGTGCATAAACTGGTGTATAAGGCTTCATGGGACTAGTGCAAAACATTATCACAAACTTAGTAGTTTTAAACAACAGAGATCTACTCTTTTAGAGTTCTGGAGGCCAGAATTCTGAAATTTAGGTTTTGGGAGGGTTGTGATCATTCTGAAGGCTCTGGGGAAAAATCCTTCCTTGTCTCTTTCAGCTACTTATGGCTCCTGGTATATTTTGTTGTGTGGCAACATAGCTCTAATCTCTGCTTCTGTCTTTGCCTGGTCTTTTCCTCTGTGTCTACAGCCTCTCCTCATCTATTTCTTATTAAGGACAACTGTCATTGGATTTAAGGTCCACGTGGATAATCTAGGATTATCTCACCTCAAGATCCTTGTTTAAATATATGTTCAAATATCCCCCTTTTTCAAATAAATTATATTCAAAAGTTCTGTGGTTTAGGAAGTAGAAATATACACATACATAATTAGCATTTAATTAATTAATTTTTAAAAGAGCTTTTATTTATTTATTTTTTAGATTTTATTTATTTTTTTGACAGACAGAGATCACAAGTAGGCAGAGAGGCAGGCAGACAGAGAGAGGGGGAAGCAGGCTCCCTGCTGAGCAGGGAGCCCAATTCGGGACTCGATCCCAGGACCCTGAGATCATGACCTAAGGCAAAGGCAGAGGCTTTAACCACTGAGCCACCCAGGTGCCCTGAGATTTTATGTTTTAGAGTGGTTTTAAGTTCAGAGCAAAATTGAACAGCTACAGAGATTTCCCTTATATTCCTTAACACCTACGTTATCAACATCTCTTACAGAGTGGCACATTTGTTATAACTGGGGAGTCTATATTGACACATAATTATCATTCAAAGTCCATGGTTTGGAAGGGAATTCACTCTTGGTGGTATACATTGTATGGGTTTGGACTAATTTATAATGATGTAACCACCGTTATGGTGATACAGAATAGTTTCATTGCCCTAAAAATCCTCTGTGCTCCACTGTTCATCTCTTTCTTCCCCCTAGCTCCTGCCAACCACTGATCTTTTTACTGTCTCCATAGTTTTGCCTTTTCCAAAATGTCATATGGTTGGTATCAGGCAAGTATAGAGCCTTTTCAAGACTGGCTTCTTTCTTTTATTAATATGCATGCAAGTTTCCTCCACGTCTTTTCATGGCTTGATAGCTCTTTTTTTTTTTTCCTGTGCTGAATAACATCCCATTTTCTGGATATACTGCAGTTTGTTTATCCATTCACTTTCTACAGGGAATCTTGGTTTCTTCCAAGTTTTGGCAATTACGAATAAAACTGCTTTAACATCTATGCATAGGTTTTTGTGTGGACATAAGTTTTTGGTTCCTTTGGGTAAATACCAAGGAGCACAATTTCTAGATAGTATAGTAAGAGTATCTTTAGTTTTATAAGAAACCACCAAACTGTCTTCCAAAGTGACTGTATTATTTTGCATCCACATCAGTGTGAATGAGAGTTCCTGTTGCTTCACATCCTCTTTGGCATTTAGTGTCACCTTGCTATAATCATTTATTGGTTCCAGGAGTTTGTGTTGTTCTTGTTAGTTTTTGTTGTTCTTGTTAGCTGTTGGTTCTTTTGGATTTTTACATAGATGATCATGTCATCTATGAACAAAGATAGTTTTCTTTCTTCCTTCCTACTTTGTGTGTTGCTTATTTCTTTTTCTTATCTTATTGCATTAAGTGGAACATCCAGTATGATGTTGAAAAGCACTGTGAGGAAGGATATCCTTGTTTTGTTCCTGATCTTAGTGAGAAAGCTTCAAGATTATCACCATTAAGTATGATGTTAGCTATGCTTTTTTGGTAGATATATTTTTTTAAAAAATAGAAACAATTTTATTTGTCAGAGAGAAGAGAGAGAGAGAGAGAGAGCAAGCCCAAGCAGGGGGAATGGCAGGCAGAGAGAGAAGCAGGCTCCTCAATGAACAAGGACCCTGACTCAGGCATAGATCCCAGGGCCCTGGGATCATGACCTGAGCTGAAGGCAGAAACTTAACCGACTGAGCTAGCTACCCAGTTATTCCTAGTAGATATTCTTTATCAAGTTGAGGAAGTTCCCCTCTGTTCCTAGGTCAGAGACATACCTCTTTTGGGACCACCACATAATCAGTACAAATGCCTGAAATAGTTGTCTGGGAGGAAGAAATCCCTTATGTTGATTAGGAAGCTTCTACTCTATGAGAACATCAGTTACTTGAATTCCAGCTCCTTGTGGGCAAGTTTCAAATACCTTTTTTATGATTATTGCTGAAGGATGAACTTATAGATTATTTGTATAACATAAGTTTTTTTTTTGATTAACTAACAAAGTCATTTATCCTACTTTGGGATTAATGTAAGGAAAAGCAGTATAAAAATCAGTGTATCTCAAGCTGTCCTTAATACTGTTCCTTTTGGGTTGGGGGAAAGATTTGAAATCTGGAGATTTTAAAATAAGTTATAGCTCTCTACTTCCTGTACAGCTACATGCTACAGAAAATTAATTTGAGGTCACTTTGAAAGTTAAAAAATATGTTATCATGCTGCAACTCACCGTAATTTCTGGCAACTGGGATTGGAATGGGAAAATATATCACCTAGGATTTCCCTTAGATGACCAGAACATGGTGCTTCAAGAAGAAGGAAAAAAAAAAGAATGCTTTTTAAGTTTTGATGTCTTCTCTTCATTTATTTCATTATTATTTAATTTATTGATTACCAAATTTGAATTCTATATCATATATTTAACTTTCTCTGTGACAGTGTCACAACGAAAATAATTCACAGGGGGCTGGACTAACTCTTTAGAAAATGAACTTCTAGAAATTATGCTCCCTCTCCCCTTTTTTGGGCATAGTTACAATAGAGCATTAATAGAGCTTGTTGAAAGTAGATTAGATTCATTGTGTATTCCTTCTTTAGATATGAGTAACTGAGAGTCAGGGAATATAACACTAAATTGTTCAATCTTGTGGTTTTAATTTTATATTAAGGTATCTTTATTGGAAAACAAAACATAATTTGATTAATTACTTTTTTGTTCTCATAAATAAAAAATCTCAGAGCAAAGATAAAATAAAACATTAAATTGGTTGTTTTTCAGAAGAAAGAGCTTAATTGCTTTTTAAATGCCTATTATTCTATGATCACTAAATAAATTTAATTTCTGGTAGCCACATTCCTTTATTGGTCTGCCCTCTAAAGCTCAAAGCCTCTGTGCTGTTTAATCTCCTAAGTGCTTCTCTGAGGACTTGGAAATGGCCTTCTCAAACAGCTGCTTGATCTTAATTCACTAACTCAGAGTTCCTCCTTTTACCTAATGGCTTTTCTGCTTTCCAACTTGTCTTCTACAGAAGTCCAGCCTTTCTTCTTATGCACATTTTAAAGTCACCTTACAAAAAATCATCATATCATGAAGGACTGAAAAAAGGAAAATTGAGGGTTGAAAAAATGGAATTTGGAAGCAAGAAAAATACCAAAAGATTTTTCCATTATTTAAAGGTAGATGAGGCAATGTTAACTGTTGATAACACAGCCATTCTTGTCTATTTAACATTCTTGTCTATTTAAAAACAGGAATTAAAAAACTGAAAGAATAATGAATTAAGGACTGAGTTGAGTAAGTTAAAGTAAAAGAGGGCATCCAACTGCTTCAAATATATTCATGGCTTTAGACCAGGAGGAGGTAAACCACGAACTCAGAAATGTGTATATGTAATTGCTCCTAGTAATCTTTGAGAAATAATGGTAAACCAGAGCTTTACCAAAAACCTGATGGAGATAAACATCTCAGCTTTTATAGTGGAAAATATAAATTTCAGAAGTTACAGATGAAAGATTTTGATGTTGATTTGCATAAAAGGCTGGATCTGTCCATGCCCATGTTCAAGGCTTGATAGGTAAGTGGTGCCCTAACCCCATGACAGCTCCAAGAATTCTATACCTCAGTGCAAATTCTGTACCTCAGTGCAGCTCTTGATTTCCATTTGCCTGTTAAGGGAGCAAGGCCTGAAACATTTTTAAAATTATTATTATTATTATTATTGTTGTTGTTGTTTATTATGTTAGTCACCATACAGTATATCATTAGTTTTTGATGTAGCATTCCATGATTCATTGTTTGTGTATAACATCCAGTACTCCATGTAATCTGTGCCCTTCTTAATACCCATCACTGGGCTCACCCATCCCCTCACCCTCCTCCCCTCTGAAACCCTTAGTCTGTTTCCTGGAGTCCATAGTCTCTCATGGTTTGTCTGCCCCTCTGATTTTCCCTCCTTCATTTTTCCCTTCCTTCTCCTAATGTCCTCCATGCTATTCCTTATGTTCCACATATAAGTGAAACCATATGATAATTGACTTTCTCTATTTGACTTAATTCAATTAACATAATTCCCTCCAGTTTCATTCATGTTGATGCAAATGACGAATGAAATTCGACCATTCGCTTACACCATACACAAAGATAAACTCTAAATGGATGAAAGCCTGGTGGTGGGTATTAAGGGGGGCACATATTGCATAGAGCACTGGGTGTGGTGCATAAATAATGAATCTTGGAACACTGAAAAATTAAATTAAAAAAATAAATGGATGAAAGACCTCAGTGTGAGACAGGAATCCATCAATGTCCTAGAGAACATGGGCAGTAACCTCTTTAACATCAGTCACAGCAACTTCTTTCAAGACACATCTCCAAAGGCAAGGGAAACAAAACAAAAAATGAAATTTTGGGACCTCATTAAGATCAAAAGCTTTTGCACAGCAAAGGAAACAGTCAACAAAACTAAGAGGCAACCCACGGAATGGGAGAAGATATTTGCAAATATAAAGGGTTGGTATCCAAGATTTATAAAGAACTTCTCAAACTCAACACCCAAAAACCAAATAGTCAAGTCAAAAAATGGGCAGAAGACATGAACAGACACTTCTCCAAAGAAGACATACAAATGACTAACAGACGCATGAAAAAATGTTCATCATTATTAGCCATCAGGGGAATTCAAATGAAAACCACATTGAGATACCACCTTACACAGTTAGAATGGGGAAAATTGACATGGCAAGAAACAACAAGTGTTGGAGAGGTTGTGGAGAAAGGGGAGCCCTCTTATAGAATGCAAGTTGGTGCAGCCACTTTGGAAAATAGTGTGGAGGTTCCTCAAAAAGTTAAAAATAGAGCTACCCTATGACCCTGCAATTGCACTACTGGGTATTTACCCCAAAGATACAGGTATAGTAAAAAGAAGGGGCACATGCACCCCAGTGTTCGTAGCAACAATGGCCACAATTGCCAAACTGGAAAGAGCTGAGATGCCCCCTTCAACAGATGAATGGATGAAGAAGATGTGGTCCATATATACAATGGGATATTACTCAGCCATTGGAAAGGATGAATATCCAACTTTTGCATCAACATGGGTGGAACTGGCCTGAAACATTTTAAAATGGATTATTAAACAAAGCTTTAGGAGTTTAGAAAAGTATCACTGCAAACCAGTAGAAGTTGCTCACTAATAACAAGTCATGCCCAAACAACTTATTTTACTCTCTGAGGAGTTTACTAGTGGTGGAAGTATTGTATTTCATTAAAATGCCAGGGGTTGTGGAATGGTGGAGCTGGTAGGGATTTTAGCAATCACCTGGTTCAAATTTCTCATTTGTAAGTGAAATGGAAGACCAAAAGATTGACTACATGTCACATAATAAGTTTATGGCAGGTGGAGCATGGAATAAATTCAAGTCTCCTAGTTCAATCTCTTTCTAGAGCATCAGGACCTCCTTGTGATACCTTTGTTGACAAGAGGAAGTAAGGACCAAATGAAGCACAGTTGGGTGGGGTTATAGTGGGTGCAATAGCTACACTCCACAAATGTCTAAGGAGTTTGTGTCATTTGAAGAGAGATCTGCAATGGTATACTTCAAGTCTCTGGCTTTGGCCCTCTCACTGTCATGTTTAACAGTTTAACATTTTAATTATTGAATTGGAGATGAAGACACAGAAAATTTCTTATTAAATGTTCACACAAAGCTGGAAGGAATAGCCAATATGGATGATAGAATCAAGATTTAAGCTTTTTGACAGATGGAATAATGAGCTAAAAATAATAAGATGAAATTTAATAGGAGTAGGAGGAAAGTGCTACAATTAATTTTAAAAAAATCAACTGCTTCTATTCAAAACAGGGGGCAGTTTGTAGAAGATTTAGTTGAATGTAAGTACAATGTAGGCCAATAGTGTCATTTAGCTGTTGAAAGAAGTAATTGCAATCTTACTCTGTCTTCCAAGCATTCTTGTGCTCTGATCAAGGGACATAATTGTTCCCTGAACCAGCCGCATGTGGAAGATGGGTTAGACTTTAGACACCACATTTAACAGGAATATTGACAACTGTAGTGTTTCAGAGGAGAGTGATATAATTATGAAGGGTCTGTTGTGAAGAAAAGTAATACATTTATTCTGAAAGGGAGAAGACTTATAGGTAGTTTGTTAATGATAGCTATCTTTAAAACTCTTTATTCATTGTTTTTATGTTTAATTTTAAAATTTGTTCAGTAAAGGTTTATTTAAAACACTCTATGAAGTGTCAGGGTTACAGAAATAAATAGGATAAGATCTCTACCCATAACAACCTTGTAGTCTAATGGTGTTTCTAAAAGCAGGGTCTTTGAGGGACCTGGTTGCCTGTTAAATAGAATAGAGTCCTAGGCTCTCCCTCAGACCTGCTGAATCAGCCCATGGTGGGAGGTCTAGAAAAGTGCATTTTTAGAACCCCATCTATTAACAACAAAATTGGTTAAATATTATCATGGAGATGTGTCCAACGTGCTCAGGTAGCCTAGGGATGGAGAGTCTGATCGTCTTCCATGTTGTATAGGGAACACAGATATTTCTGGGTATCCCAGATTTGGAACCAGCGAATAGATATGAAATGGGACCAGTTTTTAAGTCAGAATAATGAGGAATTTTTTAACAGTGGAGGGGGGGGTTGTTTAAAACTAGAATAGGTTTCCTAGTGAGCAGTGTACTTCTCATCATGGAGATGATAAGGAAGGGGCTTGACAAACAACTGTCATGTGATTTAGGGAAAAATGTTCATGGTTTCCATCCTATGACCCACCTTTGTACAAAGGGGCATTTCTAACAACACTGCCCCCAACCCCCACTCCCACCCTTCTCTTGACCTACTTACTTCTTATGGGAGAGACCAATCTGCTTTTTTAGAATCTGGGACATTTTTGAGGCCATGTTTTCATAGGGGCAGGTCAACATATAAAACTCTATTTATCAGGCTGGTGATTACTGTATGAGTCAGACATGTAGCCTTTTCATCCAGATGAGGGTGGGTCCCCAGGTTCTGTTCTGTAGGACCTCAGGCACAGCTGTGTGTGAGAATTCTAAGGTATACATTGAAGATAGAAAATAGGGTCCCAGCTTGCATCAGGTATAAGCTGTATTCTCCAGCATAATTACTGGGACTCCTGCTTTGAGGATCTTTGAATGATTTCCAGGCCACTAAGAAGTTGATATTTTGATCTCTATTTGGTTAGGAGTTCCATTATTGGATAGAGTTCTGAGGTGGAGAAGAGATGATTCATAGGCCCACGAATCCATGACACATTTTTTTTTTTCATTGAGTGGTGTAAGCAAACTAGCATTCGGGCTCTGCTGGCAACCAGAGAGCTAGTGACTAGAGGTGGAAGTTTGGACTAAAATGACTCCATTAACCTTTCAGAGACTTAATGGAGTCTGGATGCTCTAAGACCTCATTTGTTTATAGACTCTTACAGGTTATACTTGAACAGTATGTCCTTAAATCTGCTGGTCAATAATACCCATCTGTCAAATGGTTGGATTTCAATCTTATCCTATTTCCTATGGCTTCAGGAATCCTCTAAAAAGTGGTAGGGTCTCATATCATTGAAGCTGTACCCTTCATTTATGCAACAAATGACAGTACGTGCTATCTAGATGCAGGAGAGCCTTGATCCTTCCTTGAGGACTAAAACATTTGTTTCCTAAATTCTTGGGAGCTGAAAATAGCTTGTAGTCAACTGACAACTTCATTCTTAGTGAAGTTTGTCACCAGGCACTACCCTCTGCTGAATGTCCCCTCACTCAACATGTCTACTCCCATACATTTGATACAGGAGTATAAAGGCCACCCTTTTGCCTCAATTTGGGACAATTCCAGAGCTCCCATGGAACTGGCTGAGGCTTTTGTTGTGAATTATCACAGATCAGTTCTCTCTTTGTTCACTACTGCTTTCATCTGTTCCCATAGCTATAATCTGAGGAGGACCTGCATATGGCTTGCTGTCTCAAAAATCTTCCTCCTAGGGGATTCAACCAGCAACATAAGTATTTGCTGTCTTATTGTAGGTATCAAGCAAGTGTTAAGTGTACGGAATATAGCAGTGAGAAGAGCCTGTAATTCGGTAGTTTATCTGTTCCAGCTCCTGTCCTTTTGCCCTGCTCTATGCTGTGATTTGGTTAAAACATGTTGCTACCTCCCCAGGTTTGCCTCGTGGCTGATCTTGATGGGTTGATGGAGTGCTGCTGCTGTACTCCTCGTGGCCCCTGTATTGTTTTAATTTTTTTTAATTTAATTTTAATTTTTTTCCAGTGTTCCAAAATTCATTGTTTATGCACCACACCCAGTGCTCCATGCAGTATGTGCCCTCCTTAATACCCACCACCAGGCTCACCCAACCCCTCACCCCTCTCCCCTTCAAAATCCTCAGTTTCTTTCTCAGAGTCAGTCTCCCATGGTTCATCTCCCCTTCTGTTTCCCCCCAACTCCCTTCTCCCAATATCCTCCATGTTATTCCTTATGCTCCACAAGTAAGTGAAACCATATGATAATTGACTCTCTCTGCTTAACTTATTTTACTCAGCATAATATCTTCCAGTCCCATCCATGTTGGTACAAAAGTTGAGTATTCATTCTTTCTGATGGAGGCATAATACTCCATAGTATATATGTACCATATCTTCTTTATCCATTCATCTGTTGAAGGGCATCTTGGTTCTTTCCACAGTTTGGTGACTATGGCCATTGGTGCTATGAACATTGGGGTACAGATGGCCCTTCTTTTACTACATCTGTATCTTTGGGGTAAATACCCAGTAGTGCAATTGCAAGGTCGTAGGGAAGCTCTATTTTTAATTTCTTAAGCAATCTCCACACTGATTTCCAAAGTGGCTACACCAACTTGAATTCCCACCAACAGTGTAAGAGGGTTCCCCTTTCTCCACATTCTCTCCAACACTTTTTGCTTACTGTCTTGTTGATTTTGGCCATTCTAACTGGTGTAAGGTGGTATCTCAAGGTGGTGTATCAATGCTTCATACAACTTGGGGATTCCATGAAGTGATAATACATGCTAGGCAGAGAACTGAACCTGTGGTTGGGAGATTGGGAGAGACCTGTTAATGCCACTAATCCTCAAGGAGATTTGAATATCCCTGATGGCTAATGATGATGAACATTTCTCATGTGTCTGTTAGCCATTTGTATGTCTTCTTTGGAGAAGTGTCTTTTTATGTCTTCTGCCCATTTTTTGACATGATTATCTGTTCTGTGTGTGTTGAATTTGAGGAGTTCTTTATAGATCTTGGATATTGGCCCTTTGTCTATAGTGTCATTTGTGAATATCTTCTCCCATTCCATGGGTTGCCTCTTTGTTTTGTTGACTGTTTTCTTTACTGTGCAGAAGCTTTTGATCTTGATGAAGTCCCAAAAGTTCATTTTCGCTTTTGTTTCCTTTGCCTTTGGAGACATGTCTTGAAAGAAGTTGCTGTGGCCAGTATCGAAGAGGTTACTGCATATGTTCTCCTCTAGGATTTTGATGGATTCCTGTCTGACATTGAGGCCTTTCATCAATTTCGAGTTTATCTTTGTGTATGGTGTAAGAGAATGGTCAAGTTTCATTCTTCTACATGTAGCTGTCTAATTTTCCCAGCACCATTTACTGAAGAGACTGTCTTTTCAACCACTGTATATTTTTTCCTGCTTTGTTGAAGATTATTTGACCATAAAGTTGTGGGTCTATATCTAGGCTCTCTACTCTGTTCCACTGGTCTATGTGTCTGTTTTTGTGGCAGTACCATGCTGTCTTGGTGATCACAGCTCTTTAGTAAAGCTTGAAATCAGGGAACGTGATGTCCCCAGTTTTGTTTTTCCTTTTCAACATTTCCTTAGCAATTCAGAGTCTCTTCTGGTTCCATACAAATTTTAGGATTGTTTGTTCCAGCTCTTTGAAAAATGCCAGTGGAATTTTGATCGGGATGTGAACCCCGTTTTGTTGGGTGTGTCTCATTGCTGCCTGTGCCAGTGTCACCAGCCACTTTGAGGTGGTTGGGACAGCTCTGCCATGCTGGCTGTGTGAGACCCTGGATGTGTTGGCAGAGTTGATGATGTCGTTCTCAACCTCTGCTTCCGTTGACATGTCGGTCCTTTCTTCTGCTGTCCGGTGAAAGCTTCTCTCCATCTCTCCCCATCTTTGTTCTCAGAGTCTTTTGCTGGTGAGAAAACCTGTTCCCTCCACTGTAGGGGTCCCTTGCTCAGCTGCGTGGCTCCCTAGTGTTAAGATCTTTCCCTTCCATCATCCAGTCCTCTGCAGATGTTGTTTTCTTGTCAGAAATGCAGATGCCTTTGAATGATTGATTTCTTTTGAGTATTAGTTTTTATGTAGTTCCCTTCTGCCTTGGCTATATAGATTTCCCCATGGGGCTGGTTGGGGAAGCCGGAGAGTGTTTTAAGGACATCCTTATATTGTACCCAGAATAACTGCTCCCTTTCTTATACTCAGGCCCTGATACCGAATCTGTCCCTCCCAAGACTCCTCCACACTTACAATAACTTTCCCTTCAGTGACCTGGTTGTCCCTTTTTGGAGCAAAGCTTCCCTTGGGACCTACCCAATCTATCAGAAATGTCTGTATTTGTCTAGACCTAAATTATGGACACAGTTCAAGTTCTTTCCCACGGGGATCCTGGGTCCCATACCAGTAAAAGGATGCAGCTAGATCCTTATCTGAGTGTCCACAAACATTCCATGACAGTTACTCTTAATAGCCTGGTGTACATAGATGACCTCTGGACAGGAGGGCGCCTAGTTCCACATGCTAGCATATCTGAATCTCAGCCAGAATGCATTGCTTCATACAACTTGGGGATTCCATGAAGTGATAATACGTGCTAGGCAGAGAACTGAACCTGTGGTTGGGAGATTGGGAGAGACCTGTTAATGCCACTAATCCTCAATTACAAAGGAGGGATTTAGACTAGAGCATGTGTACTGTCTCTTGCAGTTCTAACACGTAGGATTATTTCTTGCCATTTGTGTCATCTTTCCACTCTTTATTACCCATGACTTTAATTGGGTCTGGCATGAACTCCTCTGAGGGACGACATTTCCAAAACAGTTTACTGCTGGAATGCAGATGATACTTCTCCAGGGTTAACACATATGCATTTCTTTGTGTGACCTCTGGAACCCAGCACAGAATTTTCCACCACAGTCTGCCTGGGATTAATCAAGTGCTTCAGGAGAGGACTTCCAGGATTGCTTCTTTGTAACAGATTCTTGGGCAGAAATCATTAGGCTCACCTTGTGCCCAGATAATATTGAAGGCTGGAAGGAGCTCAGTTGGTTGGAGATATTTTTTATGCATTTGCTGCCCTATTTAGCATAAAACAAAGTCCCGGATTTAGCATAAAACAAAAAGCAAAGGGTAATTATTAGTGGATTATATATTCATGTAACAAGAAATTCAGTGCCTATAAACTGGTTTTACAGGGTCAAATCCTGTCCGTAGATACTATGAGTGTTTTAACATGGGGTATAAAACCCAAAGACAGAATCACAAGGCTAGAAACGACTGTGTGAAAATATCTTTCTTTTTTTTAAAGTCAAATGAGCCTCAATTAAGCCATATCAAATGGAAGATGATCAATGTGACCTATTTTAAAAACCAACAAAGAATCTATAACTCTCAGGAAGAAGAAATTTCTCTTTTTCTCTAAAATAATTCACTGTCTGGAAAGCCTTTCTGTCACTGCTATTTCCATTCAGGGGAGGTATTAGGCAGAGAACTAATTCAGAGACACCTAAGCATTCAGCCCTCTTCTTTAGGCTCTATTATTTATGGGTCTTGCCAATTCTTTCTTTAAAATGTCACTCTAGGGGCGCCTGGGTGGCTTATTGGGTTGGACCTCTGCCTTTGGCTCAGGTCATGATCTTGGGGTCCTAATGATTGAGCCCTACATTGAGCTCTCTGCTCGGCGGGGAGCCTGCTACCCCCTGCCCCCCCAGTCTGCCTGCCTCTCTCCCAACTTGTGATCTTTCTCTTTTTGTTAAATAAATAAATAAAAATCTATAAAATAAAATAAAATAAAATGTCACTCTAATCTGTTCCATGTCATTGTCACACCTCCACTTTGGTCTAGTCCCTTGTCATTTCTAATCCAGATTGTTGTAATTGTCCCATTCCTCAGTAAACTCCAGATCGATGGTACAAGTAGAGAAAGGGGACCCAGTGCAAGATCTGGTATTCCCAGGTCCTCCAGCACACTACAGAATTTCTCATTCTCTTGCAGACCTGGGGAAACTGACCAGCAATGGTCTGGCAGGCATGGAGGGGCAAACTGGAAGACAGAAAGTTCATACAGTGTTGGGTATGAGTGTACTGAAGACTTGAAGAAAGATACCTTGGTCCCATGAATAATGTAGTTTCTGCATTCCTGGTAACTTCTATAGACTCGAAAGGGGGGTGAGAAGTTAACTGTGGTCTGATCAGAGGCTGTGACCCATCTTGTTTGTGCCTTTGCTAGCCAGGTGCTACTCCTCCCTTTTCTTATTTATTTCTCAGCATTTTGACTTGGGTCTGGGATTGAGCTCACATAGTCCCAATGTGTTCCTTGTATCAGAGGCACCAGTTTACTTTTTCCGCTACTATAGTCTCATGCTCCTTTAGCCCATCCTTCACATCCTTACTGCTAAAGTCATTTTTCCTAAAATGCAAATATTATGTACCCCCCCCCCCACTATCCTTCAGTGGCTCCCCACTGCCCCCGGGGTACCAGCCAGTATTCTTGTTGGAATAGGTAAGTCTTTGTATTATCTAGCCCTTACTTGCATTTCCTAACTTTCCTTCATTACGCTTTCTTACCCTTGTACATGCTGTTGTCCCTGCCTTATATACCTGTTCACACTGTGTGACTCGGCTCATTCCAGCTCATTCCGAGCCTTCTCTACTGGAAAGCCATTTCTAATCCCCCTTCCTACTCTGAATTATCCTGATGAGGTTCCCTTCTTTGCTCCTGTGAATCCCCATAGAACCCTTTTCTTGTTTCTATCATAGTACTTATCACACTGTATGATAGCTGTCTGCTGCACGATTACCCCTCCCCCCTGGTGGAGAGCTTCTTGAGGCCCAGTTCTTTGTTTCATTCTCATAGCTCCTGCTCTAGCACCCAAACTGGCCCATAGTAGATGATCAATAAATGTGGGTTGGATAAATGAGGTTCCAGGGCTCCTTCATGATGTGATCTACAGATTTTTTTAATGGAGTACATGGTTTAACTAGACAATCTCTGAAGTCCTTCTTAGCGCTTAGATACATGATTTTATGATATATTGGGACCTTGAGATAAAATTCTCAGATAGTAGTTGATTCTACATAATAACATATTTTTTTCTTGTTTGGGTATTAAATTTGGTGATTTTGATCTTTTTCGTGGTTCAGTTCAAAGCATGAATCCCATTTTCAAAAGGTTCTTCTAATTCAATTATTTTCCTGATAGAAATAATTTAGTTCCATTGTCTCTGTTCAAGCAACTGAATCAGATTTATTACTCGGTAACTTTATTCTGCATCCCTGAGAGCCTATCAATGTACCTGTGTTGTCAACGTATTTGATATGGAACAAGGAATAGGAGTGGGTTGAAAACGCTTAGACAGAACTACTCCAAAGAGTGAAGCAGATCTAGGGTGAAGAGTCGGGAGTCAGAAGCCAGATGATTAGTCTGACGGTGTCATGGATATGTGTGTCATATGTTACAATCTGGCAGTAGAATAAAGCTGGGCAGAAGGTCAGAAATCAGGAGAATACAGATTCCCCCAGGGTAAGGCAAAGCAAGCCTGACAGCCTAAGGGTTTGGCAGGTAGAGAGAAGAGTTGCTCAGGAAGGGTCAGGTCTAAGAAGCCAGGCCAAAGCAGAAGGAAGAACAGATTGAAAAAAGGGAACATTGATTCTGAGTTAGAATCTGACCCAGCCAGAAGATTCTTGATGCACCTCATTGCAGCAGATATTAACGCCAGTGCTAATTCAGTCGAGATCTGTAGGATGGTATTTGCACTCGGCTGGAGGCAATCTGTTGGTAGCAGATAAGCACCAATCGACCATTGGAGTGCTGTGGTATTTCTTATGGCACTTTTACTGTTACATAGTGAACTCCTTGAGAGCAGGAGCCATGGTTTTGTGTTTTTTTTTCCTTAATCCTCAGACTCTGTCATACTTAGTGCAGTGCTTTGCGTATACCTGGTATTCAGTGGTATATAATGAATTAAATTACAACAGTTGGGAATTATGTTATTAATGCTCCTTGGAGAATAGTGAGTGGTTCAAGTGACTCCCAGAATGTTCATTTAAGCCATCTGTGGATTTGGTCATGTTTTAAAATGCCAATTATTGCTTCTTTTCTGGGTAATTGAGTGTTTGAGGTCAGAGTGATCTGGAAAATAAGTAATTCTCTGAAGAGATGAGTTGGTATCTCTAACAAGTCAAAGAAAAAGTACATTTCCTTGGGTCAAGATACCTGTCAGAGTGCCTGCCTATTGAGTGAGAATATCAGATTGTTTGCTCCCAAGTGGATCAATGGCTGGCACCAGTGGAGTAAGCTTACAATTCAAATATAACTCAGTGTCTCATAACTAAAGAAGAATCAAGTGTTGAAAATGTCGTAAAAACTCAAATTCAGTACAGTTTAGCAGTTTGTGCTCTTTCGGCAAACTATCCTTTTGCCTTCAGGACTGTACACCTCTGCAGCCAGAAGAAGGCTCTACAAGGTACAGCCATATTTCGAATGCCAGGTTTTCAGAATCTTATCTAATTTGAGCATGTGATTCTATATCAAATTTAACCCTGACAGATGAATGCTGGAGCCTAACAAGGGATGGCTCATATCTTCTGATTTTTTTTTCAGAACCTATCAAAACCTATTTTTTTTCAGAACCAGTTGGAATCAAAACATTCTCCTACTGCTTGGCAGTAAAAGTGGTCCAACTCTAGGGTCAACATGGTGGCCCTGTATAGAGAATGGGTTTGACGTTAGGAATACAGCTTTAATTATGTGAGCTTGGCACGAAAATTTAACCCATTTTGTTCGAGTTCTTTATAATTTCTTCACAAAGGAACTTGTTTTTCTCATAAAGGAAATTTAACTTTTACCTGCTGGATTTTGCTGACTATTCATTATCCTATCTTGTGTTGGAAAAAATTCCAGGTAAATTAGAGTCCAAAGTCTTGAAGCCTCAGTTGTATCATTCATTAGCTATGTAAGTGTGGGTAATTGCCGGAGGCCTAGTTTCCTTACTTGTAAAATAAGAATAAAAACTCTTGATGAAGGACTGTCTGTCAAGATGTTTTGGGAGCCCTGTTATCATTACCTAACTTTTTGCTTTATTTATTTATAAATGAAAACTCTTGGAAAGTTTAATTCCTATACTTTTTCCCATAATCCTTAGGATAAAATTCAGTCAGTGATACCAAAGAAAAATAGAAAATAAATCATCACCATCCCCACCATCAACATCATAGTACAAAGTATACAGGAATAAGGACAATATCAGGCCAAGAGAAAGACCCTCCAGTGCTTGAAAGAACAGATAAACCAGTGGTGCTTTTTGCTTTGCAGAACTGATTTAGTAGAAAACTATCTACTTTGGTATGATTTGAGGGGTAGTGAAAAAAAAACATTTCTGTCTTAAAATAGAATCCTTCTAGGGACCTACAGTGAAAAAAAAAACATGGAAAATTGGGCTACTTTCACAGACTCTGTGGGACTGCCTACTGGTTTAAGGATCTGGGGACAATGTCGGAAGACTTAAGATTTCAATGATCAGCAACATGTTGAAAATGGGTTTCCAGATTTCTGCTGTCACTTTTTCTGGCATCTAGGAGGGGAAGGTATGCAGGGGAAAGCTCTGAGAAGATTGCAGTTCTTTGGAAACCCTGTGATCAAAACATTTTCTCTACATAGCCTATTGACTAGGGATTAATTGTAAATGGGTGAAATTATGGATCAGAAGCTGGCCTGCGCTTAAGAGACAGGGGTTCTAGCTCTGTCTTTACTAATAATAGTTTTTTTTTGTCTTTTAATTCTTCATAACTCTAGGACTCAGTTCTATATCTTTAAAATACATGCCTTGAGGGGCGCCTGGGTGGCTCAGTGGGTTGAAGCCTCTGCCTTCGGCTCAGGTCATGATCCCAGAGTCCTGGGATCAAGCCCGCATCAGGCTCTCTGCTCAGCGGGGAGTCTGCTTGCTCCTCTCTCTGCCTGCTTCTCTGCCTACTTGTGATCTCTGTCAAATAAATAAATAAAATCTTAAAAAAAAAGTTAAAAAAAATACAGGCCTTGAATGAATGGCCTCTTAGTTTCTTCCTGCAGAAAACCTTATTTAGCTCCTGCTTCTTGCTTAGTATTATGACACAAAATAAATGAGAACACAGGCCCTATCCCCCAAGAGCTTGCAGACTAGTTGAACTGACAGAAGGGTAGACTAATATATACCATAAAGGAATGCTGGTGTTAAGCTAGATGTTTGTTTAGGTCCCTTTGAATTCTAATATTTTATTATTTTAAATGTCTCTTAAAATATCACTCATTTTCTGGGAGAGTTAATTATTAACATAGTTCGACTTCCTTTCAGTTTTTCAGGGTTTCTGTTGTCCAGTGACATCCGGTTCAACACGGAAAATCATCTAACACAATTTTTCACTGTCTCTTTCTAACCAAAAGAGGGATTATTTTAATGTACTTGACCCATATTATTCATACCATTATGTGTCACCCCAGGTTCATGAGGGTACAACAATAAAAATAACAATAATGATTGTTGCTAATGCTGCTATTAATTTTTCATGTTAGTGTCATCCACTAAAGTCATCCTAGAATTCCCCAGGTAGATTTAGGCACTTTCTCTTCCATGCTTCTATCTCATCACCTCTCTCTTCCCTTCTTTCTTCAGGGTGTTGTTGTACCTCTTTATTATCTTGTCTTCTCCACTAAAATATAAGCTTCTCCAGGGCCTGTACCTCTTACCTATGTGAATACCCTGGCACTTAGGACAGTCTCTGCACATAAAGTAGATATTCTTGATGTTATTGAATGAAAGAATGAATTCGATTATCTTAACTGTAGCTCTTTAGACAATATGACTTATTTATTTATTCATTTGCAGCATCTGTTTATTGAGGTGTGACAGTTTTTCTTTTTTCTTTTTCTTTCTTTTTTTTGGATGTAGTGTTCCATGATTTATTGTAGACAATATGATTTTTAAAATCATAGTTTCTCACTGGATATTCAGCCACATTCTTCCTTTAGGTACTTAGGCATTATTCCACCGAAGGGTGGGTGGACATTATGCATCTGTTTATGTTTAAAGAAAGGGCTCCCAGTTGGATGTCATTTTACAGATCTGGCTTTTTTTTTTTTTAAATAAGGGGTTCTTTCTTTTTTTTTGAAAGAACTCATTGTCTCCATGACCTGATCCACCCCCCCACCCAACTCCCTCTTGCCCCTCCTCCTCCACCTCCTTTTGCTTGCACATGTATGATGCAGCACCATTTTGGGGCAGAATTTTATAAAGAGGAAGGATACTCAATCCATTCAGGAGACAGAGGTAAAAGAACTCACATGTTTCTTTGGTTTCTGCTATTTTTCTCTTCTCATTAAGGCTTGTAAAGATAGCTTGTGTGAAGGAATCTGAGGGCTGAATTTAACACCATGGGATACCCAAATGGTCATGGGGGCAGGGGGAGGGGTTGGATATGAAGATTTGAGGAAAGAATTTGGATCTAGAATCAGCTTTAGCTCATTTGCCAACTGATCAAATGTCCCTTTGGTTCCCTGAATTTACCCATGAAATTTGTATCTTGGAAAAACTGTATTTAATGTTGGCAGGACACAAGTTTTATGTTTATGAGGGTTGAGTTTTTAGTGTTGTGTGTTCTCTTTTCTTCAGTACTCCATGTGTTCCAAATAATCCTACCTTTTCCCAATCCACAATAGTGAAGAAATGCTGTTTGGGGTGTGGAAAGATCAAAAAACATTAGTTTCAGAACTTGTCTAATTTTTTTTCCCATGGACCATGACAATGCCAGATTCCTCATCTATTCTGGATATAGACAAGCCAGTAACATCCACATTAATCTAGATTTTGTTGACTTCACCCTCTTCTGACAACATGTAATATTCTGTGTCTTGTTTAATCATGCAATAGAAGGACACTTTTCACTGAGTCATTCACTCGCCATATTCCAACTGTAGAACATTTGTTCATGCTTTTAATATAAATATTAAATATTTATTAATTATAAATATTAAATTATAAATATTAATTAATTAAATTATAAATTAAATAATTTATTTATTATTTATCTATTATTATTTAATAAATTAAATAATTAATTTATTAATTAAATTATAAATTAAATAATTAAATTATAAATATAAAATATAAATATAAATATGGGGCCATGGACATACATAGGAGGAAAATCACAGCAGGAGGAAAACAAAAAGGTTATGCTCTAAGAAGCCTACAGTGTAAAGGAATGAACTCTCTTAAGTAGGAAAAACATTTGAGATAAACTCAGATGACTGAGTAGACATATTTAAGGTTCTCTGTGGTACGGGGGGTAGTTGAGATTCATTTAATCATACAAAAATATGTATTAACTGTCTACCTTCGTAGGCTCTGTGCTAGGTGCTAGGGGATACACTTTATGTCCTAATGGAGCTTAAGAAAAATAGTAAACAAGTGTGTGTGAATGTGAAGAATGTCATGAAATATACACCCATGGACCCACAGGGAGAATACAGGAGATGCACAAGCATAGAACAGAAGAACTAACCTCAGCCATGGCATCAGGATGATCTCTTTGCGGAAATGTTATTTAAACTGAGGCCTGAAAGGTGAGTAGGACTTAGCCTTGGTTTGAAGGTAGTTCGTGTGTATGTGTGTGTGTGTGTGTAAGTACAGGGGAGTGGTCTTGGAGAGTGCTTTTTAGACACAGGTATAGAGGGTGCAGAAGACTTGAGGCAAGGATGAGAATGGTGCATTTAAGAAACTAAAAAATCCAATTTAGCTGGAGCACAGGGGTGAGGTTAGCTAGGTAGAATGATGCGTGTATTCCTTTGGAGTCAAGAGGGATTTTCCATTGACTAGGAAATTGATTCCAGTCACAGATATGACAAAAGGAGTCTTGTATCCGAAAGCAAAGTCAAAGGAATATTGAGTATGGTGGGCAGGACAAGGGCAATTGGTGGAAAGGAAATGGAATCATACAGTTGGAAGATTTCAGTGAATGTTTTCATTGCTTTAAGGTGTCAGGACAGGGCTGTGAGAGGCCTTGAGTAAGTACTCTAGGACTATTTTATTGGGATAGGTATTTCCCATGTGCATGGAAACTAGACAGTGGGCTTCCTGAGGGAAGAACCTGGTCTTTTAGCTCACTTACGAAGCCCCAAAGCTTACTGAGTATTTGGCTCATAGTTGGCTTTCAATAAATACTTGTTAAATTTACGAATGAAAAAGATGAATGAGTAAGAGGATGAATGATTATCTCAGAAATTATCTTGGTTGTGCCTTTGGCCAGATTGGCTTTGCCATTCCCCCAGGGTTGCTTAGAGACCTCTGGAAGCTCTTTAAGTAGGTCTACTTTGCTGCTTAGTTCTAGAACTGATCTCATAGGGCAGCTTTGAACTTCCCAGGTCTGTTTTCATCCTGACTTGAGTCCTTGGAACACGTTTTGTTCCGATCATGGAATAGTGAAAAGCTCTGTGGTTTAGGGACTTAACATGTTATCAGAAAGGTGGTTTGTTACCATGATGGATCCCTTGGAACTTCTTTGAATTTTATTTCCAAGGGTGACGTTTTTAATCCCATAGATCATCTTAACTAGAAAGGTTCAGTCTTTGAAGGAGTCCATGATGGTTTAGCTCATCATTGTGATGGGAACTGACATTTTCAAAACTAGCAGTTGTCCATGCACCAGCTTACTGGGTTTTTATTCATCTTGGTATGATTACTGTCTCTTTTGTACTGATGGGAAAACTGATGTTCAAAGGTAATTTGCTCAAGATTTCAAATGAGCAAGCCATGAAGACAGGAAAAATACCTTATTCTTCAAGGACCTCCTCCCCGTGCCCTCCCACCCCCAGCATTTCAACAGGCATCTCGTTTGGGACTCCAGGCAACTTATATCTGAATCTTTAGTGTCTTTGTTTGCAGCTGTCAGAGATGATAGTCAGCTGTCCTAGAAATTATTCTCAAGATTATGGCTATATACCTGGGGATGTAATACTTTAAAGGAATGAACACATCTATAATGGCATAATATCAGTTGTTATGGAAAGCTTATGCAAAACAATGTACTCATGTAGGAAGGCCTTTTCGCGCTCCTCAAATTTTATGAGAATATAATATAATAGAAAAACACCAACTAGAAGCCAGAAACTCAGGGCAACCCACTTAACTCTCTGTCTTATTCTTTTTCTCCATAAAATAAACCTACTATTCTTGTTCCATCTAATCACAGTGCTTTTCTGAGGATCAAATACTGAGGTTTTTCTGAAAGTACTTTGTAAACAGTATAGTACAATGTGTGTATGTAATACATACATACAATGTGTACCTTATGGCTTTGCAAGTGTAAGTATGCATAAAGTGCATAAGTATATTTGTCAAAAATAAAGAGTTCAGTGCAAAAGTATCAGAAAGATGATCTCTAATGTCCCTGTTGGCAAGCTGGTCAAGTTACTTGAACTATTCCTCTCTCTGTTCACATACGTGGGTAACCATGAATGACCCCCAAAACTTTTAGGCACAATGTGTGGAAAAATGAGAAAACAAGGTGGCCAAGACTTTGGGGAAGGCTATGCTATATAATTATGACTGGTTCCTCCAGATTCTGATTGGTAAACATAACCTACCTTTCTGCAACATCAGAGTTTTAAGAAAACACCTCCATTCTCTTTCCGTGATGAGTAGCCAACAGAAAGGGAGATAGGGTAGATATTTTGGAAGATGAGAGTCATAGGAAGAGATGGGAAGTACAAGGACATAGGGAGGTGGCAGTTAGAGAATGATTTGGTCTTCCTACAGGCCAAGATGGTGGAATAAAATGAATAGAACAGGAGAGACAAAACAAAGATATACCTAATTCAGATGTAGGAATTATGTAAGAGAGGAGGTTGGAATAAGAGGGGAAATGCAACCAGAAACTGAGTGGCAAAGGGCCTTGACAGGGAGGGCAAGTAGTTTAAATTGTTTTCGGAAGGCACTGAGGAGCCAGGGAAGGGGCTAATTCAATTAGCATAATGTAATAATAGTGTAATAAGCATAACAAAATGTCCCTATGGTAAAGGGTGGGGATCAGAAAGTGTTAAGTGGATGGCATATTCTTACAAAGCTCCAATTTGGTATTATTACTTGTTATTCCTCTTCTTCCCTCTCTCTCTGAGTAAACCTCTTTGAAGAACAAAACTCACAAATGCACTACTGTGGTGACATTTAGAAAACCTGAGAGCGTGGAACCCGAGATTGTAACCCGAGTCCTGTAGTAGGTCAGCTTTTATCAGCTTAATGTCAAAGGGAATAACGTTATCCTTAGAACTCTGCAACTTTGACCCATCAAAGGGTGTTTTCCCAATGCCTTTTCACCCCACGTCCATAGGAATACCAGTCAAAGCTGTAATGAAGGAGGTTTGGGAGGGGCTTAATCTAAAGCCCAGGACTTCCTACAGCATTGGAACTCGAGGTGCTAAGGAGCTCTTGTCGAGACTCCTATGGAAGCCTGCCTTGTTGGGTCCTGTGTGTGCGCACTGGCTCCCACCTCAGTGCTCCACTTCTCTTTTGTGGGAAGGAGAACCATGCAGGCAGCACCTTGCTGAGGCCATGTGTGCCCTGGCGTCCCCTCTCCCTTCTGCAGTGGTGAGTCCTTGAGAAGAATGCTGAGGTCTGGGGCCTCCACCCTGAGGTACCCAACAATAACTTCAAGGAGCTAATGAGTAAAGTACAGTAACAAGAATAAATCCCAAAGAGCTTATTAAAACACTGAACCACAGCATTGGCAAGGGAAGGAACCATCGTCTGGAAATAGTTTGTCGATTTGTAGAGTGTTGCTTGCCTTCAATGCATCCCCCGCCCACCCTTTCAGATCAGACAGATGAGCAACAAAAGATAGATTTTCAAAGCTCCGCACAGCTGTGATTTACACCCCACCTTGGAGATCATTAGAACGGCTTCTCATTGGGATTGTAAAGGGTTCCAACCAATCTCTATTCCAGTGGACCTCCCGGGACTTTTGCTATGGTGTGTGTGGAGAGCAGAAGCACTCTAATCCAACCTCCATCTCTTTTGCAAAGGCTGCTTTGTAATTGCTTTGGGCTTTACAAAACTACCACTCAACTCCTACTACCTCCAACAGCAAGAAACTCTTCTGTTTGGGCAGTCCCTAACTTATTAGTTCCATCAAGTTCCATGTTAATGGAGGCCAGTGTTGGAGGGTGAAAATCATAGGTGAAAAATACACAGGAGAAAGTCACAGGTGAAAATCCTCTTTCAGAATAGTGTTTAGTGTCTCTACTGAAGCTGCATATGGGCCCAGACTATGACCCAGCACTTGCATTTCTAGGTGTGTGCCCAACAGAAAGACAGAGAAAGACTTGTAGAAGAATGTTCATAGCGACATTATTCATAAAAGCCAAATCCTGGAAGCTACCCAAATGTCCATTGACAATAAAAGGGATAAATAAATTATGGTATTTTTTACACAATGAAATAATATACAGCAATTGGAATAAATGATCTACAATGAAATGCAATAACATGGGTAAATCTCAACCAACAGTGTTGAGTAAAAGAAGCCAAGCACAAAAGAATACACACTGCGCAATTTCAGCTTCATAAAGTACAAAAACAAGCTCAACTAATCAATGGTGTTGGAAAGTCAGGAGAGTTTCTACTCCTAGGGGGTGTGTGGTGAGCAGAAGAGAGCGTAAGGGGGGGCTCCTAGGGTGGTGACTAAACATGTTCAGGTTGTGAAACTTCATTGACTGGTGTGCACTTTTCTACATATGTCCTTTCATAAAGGGTAGAAGGAATCATGGGACTGGGTTGGTTTCATTCTGTTATGTGATCACATAGTTGAAGTCCAACCTTAAAAGTCACCTAGGGGGGCACCTGGGTGGCTCAGTGGGTTAAAGCCGCTGCCTTCGGCTCAGGTCATGATCCCAGGGTCGTGGGATCGAGCCCCATATCGGGCTCTCTGCTCTACAGACAGCCTGCTTCCTCCTCTCTCTGCCTCTCTGCCTACTTGTGATTTCTATCAAATAAATAAATAAAATCTTTAAAAAAAAAAAGTCACCTAGGAAAGGTATTTCTATTAGTTGCAAGAAAGAATGGAATTGAGAGGCCAGTTCATTTGGATAGCAAATGAAAAAACAAACCAAATCCTAAAACTGAAGGTTTTTAAGTCCCTGTTGATTGGTTTCACCATCTCACACAACTCACCTGGTCTCCAGACCTTTTGCCTTTGCATAATCAGAGGGCTTTAGGTGTGCTCCAGTGATCCCACAGAAAAGACCATGTGTCAAAGGCAGGTGTTTGCCTAACACAGCATCATATAAACCCAGATGGGGGCATCCGTTCTCTGCAGCAAGGGGCTTTTTGCCTGAAATTGGTGATCTCCATATATTGTTTCTGTCATCACTGCTGGTAAAACCAAATTCTCATCCTCTCTTAAAACCCAAAACACTTACCTTGGAATGGCCATTGCAGATTGGCTGGAGTTTGCCTGAAAGGAGAAATGAGGCTAAAACAACTTTAGTGTTGGGGGCGACTGGATGGCTCAGTTGGTTAAGTGACTGCCTTCAGCTCAGGTCATGATCCCAGAGTCCTGGGATTGAGCCCCACATTGGGCTCCCTGCTCAGGTATGTGGGGGTGAGTCTACTTCTACTTCTCCCTATGCCATTCTGCCTGCTCATTCTCCCTCCATCCCCAAATAAATAAATAGAATCTTAAGACAAAAACTTGAGTGTTGTTTTTATCCACACCTACGCTGAACAATAAGGAGTTCTTCCAGCATGGCAAACGTCTTATTGGATCATTCTAGAACGTACATAAAGTCTATATTTTTGTCACCTTTTCAAGGTCTTGGGAAGGACTTAGATTTGTGTGTGCCCAACCTATAACTATCTGAGGACTGTTGTATGAAACAGGTCCCCATCTTATAATTATTATTATTTTTTTTTAAAGTTAGCTCCCCACTCAGCTTGGAGCCCAACACAGGGCTTGAACTCATGACCTGAGAGCAAGACCTGAGCTGAGATCCAGTTGGACGCTTAACTGATTTAGCCACCCAGGTGCCCCTGTTAAAATTACTTCTAAATGGAAATTCACTATGTAGAGGCACCAAGGGAGTCAGAACCCTTGGGCAAACATTCTCATTTCTATCAATTAGACACCTATTTAACTTTTGTATCTTCTCTATCATGGTAGTGAAATTAGAGGAATAAATGCATTTTTAATTATAGAATAGAATCAGAAGCATGGATTCTGAGACAGATAAACCGGACAGATTCTGAGACAGATAAATCCTGGCTCAGATACTTAATGGCTATATGATCTTTAGGGAAGTCCCTTAATTTCTTTAAGCTTTGGTTAAGGTAGGAATAATAGTTATAACTACCTCATAGGTTTTTTTTCTTTTTCTTTTTGTTTGCTTGGTAGGATTAGATGTGATTAGACAACACTGCTTGCCCTAAATTGGACTCATAGCTGGATTCAAAGGAGCCAGAAGCTGTTTCTTGTGGTGGATAGGACAGCATTCTTTCCAGAGCTCAGGTTCCTTCTACCAGTTCATTGTGGCCTATGTGCTTTGCTTCTAATGACTCATACCTCCACTTCCACCAGAGGACTGTCCTTGGCTTTCCAGAACAGCACACCACTTAGCCAGTGGTGGATTTTGTGGTGTATGAAAGCCCACATTTCTGGTCTTGAGGAGGGCAATCTCTGACATTGTAATTTGTATTCCTGATCTCCCTGTGGGACTAAATTGAGGCTGGGATTTTTCCTGGTCCTGCTCTTGCTTGGTTACTACTGATTCCCGGTCTTTTAAGTGACTTATCCCACTTCCTTACCAGTTTCTCCTGGGAAAACTTCCTTAATAAGTTTCTTGCATGTGAAACCTCATTTCAGGGTCTTCTCCCCCCCCTTTTTTTTTTTTTTTTTTTTTAGATATTATTGGCCAGAGAGAGAGAATGAGTGCCTGTGTGTACAGCAGGCAGAGGGAGAAGTAGGCTCCCCATGGAGCAAGGAGCCTGATACAGGACTTGATCTTAGGACCCCGGGTTCATGACCTGAGCCAAAGGCAGGTGCTTAACTGACTGAGCCACACAAGCATCTCTCAAGGTCTGCTTTGGAGAGCCTGAACTAAGATGATTCCTTTTGCCATGTACAAACTACAGTAAAAGTTTCCCTGGGAAGTAGCTGGATGTGGGATGAGAATAGATACAGCTCTTAGATGAAGAGGTAGTTGGGAACAACTGCCTGTTTTTGTTTTTTTTTTAATGCAGTTTCCAAATGAGATCAAGGTTTTGTAAAAACAATATTCTGATAGTGCCACACATTGTTCCATCCAACAAATGATTATTAAGTTGCTATCATATGTCAGAAACTATACAGACTTGGCTGTGCCTGGGTACCTGACCCACAGAAACTGTGAAAGAGTAGATATTTTTTCAGACATGAAATTTTGGAGTACTTTGTTACACAGCAAGAAATAACTAATACAAACAGCAAGGACATCAATTTGTTTGGAGTGAAGCAACCCAGGGGAAGAGTAGTAGGAATGGAAACTGAAGAAGTAGCATTGCTGTGTGGAGCCAGACCTCACCTATTAAGACTAAATCAGCAGGTCTGGTTCAAAAGGGCTAGGGTCTAGGCATCCCATAATTTAAAAATCTTCAAAGGTGATGCTTTTCATGGTTGTATATCTTGTATGTCAGTTCCCCTCCTTATTAAAACTGTACCTATTAATATGGAATGGTCTGCCTCTTTCTTCTGTCTCCCCTTGGCCTTTGTGTTTGGGGCCAGTTTGATATTATGCCAAGGGAATTCCCCAGGTTATAAACCAACAAGCAATGATTTTTTTCATAAAGATCTTCTATCTTTAGAGTTATATTCTAACTCTAAAAAGTGCATAGTGGTCCCCATTGTGCAGAAGAAGTAATTGTGGCTGAAAATGGTTAAATGAGCCAAGTTTTCATAATAAGGGTCAGAGACAGGATGGGAATCAGGTCTGTTGGACTCTCAAACTCCTAGCTACTACCTTAGACCTTTTCTTATAATAGGTGCCAGGTCATGGGAAAGTTGGTGGAGTTAACTGTTAGGTTTTATATCCATGTGACAGAGGAATGATGACTCATTTCTGAGGCTGGTGTCTTAGCTTGTAAAATCCCAATTTAACAGAGTCTGATACAGTCACTGTCATTTCCTCTTCTCTCCACTTAAGATGCAATCTCAAACAACCTAGCCCTGACTGCTACTCCTGGCATCCTTTCACTTACTCATTCACTCATTCATTCACTCACTCACCCACTCACTCAAATTCAATGTTTGTTGAGTGTCCACTATGTGAAGGCACTTGACTAGGTGCTGGGCCCCAGAGATGAAGGGCTACAAGGCCTACCCTTAAGGAGCTTATCTTCTGGTAGGAGTCACACAAAAGTGTGTGCGGTGGATTTTTACAAGTGGATAAATTAACTTTTGTAGGTTTTGTCTGTCTTGCATCTGTTCTCCTTTCTTCTGATAGCATTTCAGTTTCTCTTTATGATACTCCTTCCTTATTAGTCCATGTGTGTCTGATGGGGCTGGTCCAGTGGTGGGCAGGCAAAAGACAGAGGTGGGGCCAAGCAGAGCCTTCAAAACTCTGGTCACATCAGCTGTTTTAGGACCAAGTGTGTTTCAGACCAGGGAGTGAAAGCCCCATCCAGAAGTTATGAAGCTCTAAGAGAAGAAGCATTTTCTTTCTGCTTGGGTTGCTAGAGAGGTAAGCTGCAGCTGGGGACCTACTACCAGAGAGAAATGTCTGATATGGAATCCAACTCAGGAGAGAGTAAGGTCAAGAGATGACTGGAAAGATGATGTTGTTTGAGCATTTACTACATTGTTGTTATTATTATTGACTCAAATTGCTTTCAGGTGGGTTTCTGTTAATTGGTTTATAAAGGGACATGCTATAAAGGGCTAGTCTCATGTCATAGGCCCACAGTAGGAAGTGGGAAAAAAGTTCATGGTCTTTCAAGATAACAGAAATGATCTTGAGTTTATTTTACAAGCTGTATGGATTAATAAATGCCCATCAACTGCTAAGTCAAATCTCAGAAGAAGAGTAAAAGAGGAGAATTTGCTTTACGAAATACAGAAACATATTAAATCACAGTAGTAAAAACAATGCAGTATGAGAAAAAGAATAGGAAAATAAATCCATGTAATAGAACAAAGAATTAAAAATAGACCCATGTTTATTTGGAAATGTGGTATATGGTAGATGTGGCACCACAAATGTGTATGCCATTAGTTTGTTTAATATATGGTGTTAAGTAAATGAGGTTACTCTATGCAGAAAAATTAAGACAGATTTCTATATGACACTAAAAATTAATCTTCCAGAAGAATGAAAGACCTAAATGTGAGTGGAATTATATAAAGCTAGTGGAAAAAAAATTGTTGGGGGTTTGGAATGAGGAAGGCCTTTGTAAATAAGACTACCAAAGCACAATTCATAAGACAGACAGTTGGTGCATTTCACTACAACCAAATTAGAGGATTTCTCTTCAATGCAAGCACTATAGTTCATGTTAATAGACTCATAATAGACTGAGGGAAGGTATCTGCATTAAAAAAATGATAAGGGGGTGGCATCACAATTCCAGACTTCAAGCTCTATTACAAAGCCGTCATCATCAAGACAGTATGGTACTGGCACAAAAACAGACACATAGATCAATGCAACAGAATAGAGAGCCCAGAAATAGACCCTCAACTTTATGGTCAACTAATCTTCAACAAAGCAGGAAAGAATATCCAATGGAAAAAAGACAGCCTCTTCAACAAATGGTGTTGGGAAAATTGGACAGCCACATGCAGAAAAATGAAATTGGACCATTTCCTTACACCGCACACGAAAATAGACTCAAAATGGATGAAGGACCTCAACGTGAGAAAGGAATCCATCAAAATCCTTGAGGAGAACACAGGCAGCAAGCTCTTCGACCTCAGCCGCAGCAACTTCTTCCTAGGAACAACGCCAAAGGCAAGGGAAGCAAGGGAAAAAATGAACTATTGGGACTTCATCAAGATCAAAAGCTTTGCACAGCAAAGGAAACAGTCAACAAAACCAAAAGACAACTGACAGAATGGGAGAAGATATTTGCAAACGACATATCAGATAAAGGGCTAGTATCCAAAATCTATAAAGAGCTTAGCAAACTCAACACCCAAAGAACAAATAATCCAATCAAGAAATGGGCAGAGGACACGAACAGACATTTCTGCAAAGAAGACATCCAGATGGCTAACAGACACATGAAAAAGTGCTCCACATCACTGGGCATCAGGGAAATACAAATCAAAACCACAATGAGATACCACCTCACACCAGTCAGAATGACTAAAATTAACAACTCAGGAAATGACAGATGCTGGCGAGGATGCAGATAAAGGGGAACCCTCCTACACTGTTAGTGGGAATGCAAGCTGGTGCAACCACTCTGGAAAACAGCATGGAGGTTCCTCAAAAAATTGAAAATAGAGCTACCTTATGACCCAGCAATTGCACTCCTGGGTATTTACCCTAAAGATACAAACGTAGTGATCCGAAGGGGCACGTGCACCTGAATGTTTATAGCAGCAGTGTCCACAATAGCTAAGTTATGGAAAGAACCTAGATGTCCATCAACAGATGAATGGATAAAGAAGAAGTGGTATATATATATACAATGGAATACTATGCAGCCATCAAAGGAAATGAAATCTTGCCATTTGCAATGGCATGGATGGAACTAGGGGGTATTATGCTTAGCGAAGTAAGTCAATCAGAGAAAGAAAACTATCATATGATCTCCCTGATATGAGGAAGTGGAGATGCAACGGGGGTGGGGGTTAAGGGGGTAGGAAAAGAATAAATAAAACAAGATGGGATCGGGAGGGAGACAAACCAAAAGAGACTCTTAATGTCATAAAACAAACTGGGGGGGGGGAGGGGTGTTGGGAGAAGGTGGTGGGGTTACATTATATGTTTAAATAAAAAAAATTGAAGAAAAAAATGATAAGGGATCAATATCTATATTAGAAAAATAATTTTTAAAACGATTTTATTTATTTGAGAGGGAGAGAGAGAGAGCACAAGCAGGGGGAGTGCAGAGGGAAAGGGAGGAGCTCATCAGGGAACTCAAAAGCCCTGACATGGGGCTCAAAAATTGACAGGATTGGTGGGGATCTGAGACACTAGAGCTGGTATGTACTACTGGTGAAGTGTACATTGGTGTCGTCATTCTGGAGAAGAGTTGGGCAGTATTTAGCTAGAGCGCTGTTTGTGGGTATACCTTATGACCCAGGAACCCCAGACCTGAGTATATACCATAGAGGAATTCCCATACACTCATGGGAGGGGGAGCATTTGCAAGGATATTCATTAAAGCATTACTTATGGAGGCAGAGAATGGGGGCTTGAAAGCCAAGCATGAAAGAAATGTCATGAAACTTCCGGAGAAGTACCAGCTGAGATACTGTGCACACACCACACGCTGGATACTTTTCAAAGATAACCCCTCCACATACATGCACATATATAACATTTACATACAGAAACACACATATATATGTACATGCATGTCTATAGCTATCTACCTATCTGAATCGAACACGTTAATGTGGGTGCCTTTAAGGTGGGGGAGGGAATAGAAAGAGAGGGAAAGTGAGGGAAATGTGAATGATCAGATATAAAAGCAGAATAATAAAATAAGAGAGAGGCCCTGCATGTACAGATAATGATGAGTGTGCTGTGAATGGAAGCTTATAATCAACTCAACTCTCCAAGTACTTCAGGTTCAAAGTAAAACTCTAGTTCAGATTCAAATTTAAAAGATGCCTTCAATGAGGAGAGGGACGTGAGCACTAGTCTCAGCCTATCCTGGGAGTAGCATGTGACCTTAACTGTCCTTAATGGGTCATCCGGTAGATACTGTATACTCCCAACTAGCCCTGTGTTATAGGAAGAGTGAAATTAGAGCCCATCTCTAAATAATTTTCCATGCTTTGAAAAGGAAAGAAATATGCAGTTGGGGTTTTACAACTAAGATTAGATAGGAAGCAATTTCTATTTTTTAAAAAAGTGAACAATTGTTAGAAATCAGTCAGTTTATTATCTAAAATCTTTTGCTTGAAATCAGTGCTTTTGATTTAGTAGTAGCCTGCAGTTTGGGGTTTCTTAAAATATTCCATGGTATGAAAATTTTAAAAAATTTTTATTTCGGTATAGTTAACATAGTGTTATATTAGTTTCAGGTGTACAACATAGTGATTTGACAATTCTATACTGAGTGTTCATCATGAGAAGTGTCTTCTTTATCCCCTTTGCCTAATTCACCCATCCCCCACACACCTGCCCTCTGGTGACACCCAGTTTCTTCTGTAGAGTTGAGTCTATTTTTTGGTTTATCTTTTTTTTTAGTTCATTTATTTTGTCTTGTAAATAAATTTCACATTTGAGTAAAATCATATGGTATTTATCTTTCTGCGTCTGACTTAGCGTCATACTCTCTAGACTCATCCATGTTGTCACAAATGGCAAGATTTCATTCTTTGTTTTTTGATGGTGGAGTAATATTCCATTTTATATATATATATGTATATATATATACATGCATGTATGTATATATAGGCCTGTATATATATGCCTATATATATACACATGCATGCATGTATGTGTATATATACATATAGGCATATATATACAGGCCTGTATATATATACATGCATGTATATATATATTTATATATGGTGATGTGAAAGATTTAGCTGCCCTCATTAGCATATGTCAGTTATACTGTGTTTTCCTCCAGGCTTGAGATAAAAGAATCACACATCATGAAGAAAACTATTGGGTTCTAAAATATATCTGATATTCCTTACTGGTTTTTGTACTCTGAACTTTAATCAAGCATATTCTCACAGCACACACATACCTTTCGTGACAAGAAACATACCCAAACACACGATTGCTTTTCAGCTATGAAATGAGCCCTCCAAACACACAAGCAACAGGAAATGCATGGCCCTAGCAAATTCCATCAAAGGAAGTCCCAGAGAGCTTCTGGGAGCATGAGGACTTTATTTTTGTTGTTCTTTGCTGTAGCCCTGTGCCTATCACAATACCTTTTTTTTTCTTTTTAACTACTCAGTACTCATGTGTATTTATAAAGTTACTTCCAAAAAATGTTTCACATAAATAGTTCCAAACAAGATTTGTCATAATATACTCTTGTCTGCTATAAAGCCTCTCTCCAGAGCTAGGGACAGATGCTGTGGAGGATTTCTGGAAGCTCTGCTGTTTCAGTGGTGTGGAACAAAGATGCCCCGTGCGGAGTTGTGGAGTTTTTCCAGCCTTTCCTGCAGCACCTGCTCCACTCAGAGCCAGCTCATCACCTGGACCCACAGGCACACATGTGTGCCTCGCTCAGAACCGGCCGCCGAGGCTGGCAGCACCATGCAGGGAGCCCGCCAACAGCAGTTTATGACATGAGTGAATACATAAATGAATTCTCTCTCTGTCTCTCTCTGACACACACACAGGCACACACTTACTTGCCTTTGGTCTCACAATTCACTTTTTCTTTTGTTTCTCCCTTTTTAGAATTATCCTGTCAACAAACTCTTTGTTAAAACCTCTTGATGTACTGACATCTGTGAGAGTCCAGGGGGAGAATAAAGAAGGAGTTACAAAACATAGTTCTCATGGCTGAGAAGCGTATGATCTGACAGGGCAAATATATATGAGCAAGGCATGAGAATAAGAACCAGGAAGCTTCCCGCACCACATCACACTGTTTGGAAACTTACAAGAAAGAGAGCGAGTGGCTGAATAGAAGACTGGGAACTACCCCCAATGGATGGACACAAAGCACTGGGGCCTTGGGGGGGGGTGGGGGGTAACTGGGAGAGCTGGCCTGGGGCAGAATCTTCACAAAGGTTTTCTGGGGGAACCAGAGTTTGAGCAAGTCGCTGGTGGAGGCCTCGCTGTTCTAACCAGCTGCTAATGAGAAACCAGCTCTTTGATGCCAGAAGAGGCTGCCGAGAGAGCACAAGGACTGAATGGTTTCAATTGAGCTTCTGCAGATGCGTCCTCTAAGGAGTGGAAAACTCCATTCCAGACCCAAGGAGGCCAGAAGGGTGCCCATATACGTGAACAGGAAAATTGTGGCCCAGAAAAAAAAAAGCCAATAATACAATGATGGAAATCCTCAGCTTTGCGTCCAGGGAAAGCTTGGTTTAGCAATCACCATGAGCCAGTGGAACCGGCTCAACCAACGTCAGCAACTTGAAGACATCTGGTCTTTATTTTTGGACTTTTGTACACTGAGGAGGATTATGGTTGTATGATGTAGAGGCCATTTAGATCTGTCAGTCTACAGAGTGTCTTATAATAGGAATCCCTCACACTTAGAATAGAACTTTGTTCTCCAAAGTCTCCTTCAGAGGCTCCCATATTAACTCTTTATCCCCCAGAGGGACTTTCAGGGGCAAGCTACTTGCGAGAGTTGTTTTTTGTAGAGAAATTGGGTTACGGAGTGGTGATGTATTTTAGCAAAGGGTTACCTAAGATTTGGGGGAGCCCCAGGGTCTTTGGCATCCCGTGACTGCCAAAAATAATGCTCTGTTCCTCCTGCTAAGCCCCTTGGCATTCATTTCTTTTCTCCCTGCTTTGCCTTCTCTCTGGCTTCTGTTTATCTTTGGTCATCCTCTAGCTGGGCTTGTTTAAAAAAAAAAATTTATCAGTCTGGTAAAGTCATTGATACTTACTTTCCAACTACTGCCCTTCATGTCCAGTGGCCAAGGACCTGATGTCTGTCGCAAATCCAGTTCTTTCTCTCACTTCCCTCCTCTTCTCCCACCCTTCTGCCCCCGTGATTCTTGACTTTCCTTCCTTCCCTCATTAACGCCTGTGTTGAGTTCCCTTGCCCCTGGCTCCGATAGGCTATTTTGGACGATTTCTTTGTAGCAAAGTGGTGTTAGCCTAAAACATGGCTTAAAGGCCTCCTCCACTGGGTGGATTGTTGGGGATTTCAAAGAAGTCAAAGAAGTCGCTGGAGGACTCCTGCACTTTGGCAATCTTAGTCTGTGCCTTGATTCTCTCTTCTCTGGCTGCTCTGTGAGCCCACCTTCAGAGCCGGCACCTGCTCTCAGGCTGTGGTTCCCGCAAGCTGGTTGGGCTTTTTTTTCTCACATTCCAGTGTTTTCAGTTGATGTGGCGTCTTTTCATGTCTGAAGAGCAAAGGACACAAGAAAAGACAGCAGCAAGAGGGAGAAGGAACGTTGCAAACTGAATAAAGGGCCATCCCCAGGCTGAGGTATCTAGTCTGTGGAAAGACCTCTTGGGTACCACTGCTATTGTTGCCCATTTAGCAAATCCATAGGCTTTTAAGAAATGCATTCTCACCTCAGTATAGCAGGAGTGGCCACAGGGCCGTGCAGCTCCTGAGGATTTATGGTAGGTGAAGGTTCATGGTGTGGAGCATTATTCCTTTCTGTGCCTCATTAATCCTTGGGAAGAGCCTGTGCTTAGCTAGCGATTTGGCTCCGGGCAGGCCATGGAGGCCCCCATGTGCCTGTTCCAACCTCAGGGTCGTCAGGGGCCCGGCCGCCTGCTCCCAGCTCCTGCGCTGGCTCTCCGGCTCTCCGGCTCTCCGTCTGTTCCTGCCTTGTTGACTAGCCGCCACACACCCCCTGCCTGTGGCATTACAGAAAGATTGAGAAAAGATAAAAGTGTCCTCTTCTGGGGCGCCTGGGTGGCTCAGTGGGTTAAAGCCTCTGCTTTTGGCTCAGGTCATGGTCCCAGGATCTTGGGATTGAGCCCTGCATCCGGCTCTCAGCTCAGTGGGGAGCCTGCTCCTTCCTCTCTCCACTTGTCATCTCTGTCAAATAAATAAATAAAATCTTGAAAAAAAAAAGTGTCCTCTTTTGAGAAAGAGGAAGGTGAGTGTGATCCTCCTCATGTAGTGGGTGCCAGAGTAAGCTGGTTGACAAAGGGACAGAGATAAGTCTCTCAGCAGTTAGAGTGTGCTCTCTGATGGTCAGAGGCCACAGGGTCTCCACAGTGTTAGGTGCCCATCTTTTCCACCTTTCTCCTTTCCACCAATGCGAGTTGAGTCCCGAGGCACTAGTGCAGATACGGGGGACACAACTATTAACAAGAGTCCCAGGGCTCCTATCTTGATGTTTTCTTCTTCATCATCATCATCTTCTTGTTTTTTATTTTTATTTTTTTTATTTTACTTATTTACTTGAGAGAGAGCAAGAGAGAGAGAGAGAGAGAGAGAGAGAGAACATGAGTGGGAGGAGGAGCAGAGGGAGAGGGAGAGGCAGACTCCCTGCTGAGCAGGGAGCCTGATTTGGGACTTGATCCCAGGACCCTGAGATCAACACTTTGAGCAGAAGGCAGATGCTTAACCGACTGAGCCACCCAGGTGCCTCCTGTAGGTTCTCTACATTTTTTTTTTTAGATTTTATTTATTTATTTGACAGAGATCTCAAGTAGGCAGAGAGGCAGGCAGAGAGAGAGGGGGAAGCAGGCTCCCCGCTGAGCAGAGAACCCAATGCGGGGCTCGATCCCAGGACCCTGAGGTCAAGACCTGGGCCGAAGGCAGAGGCTTAACCCACTGAGCCACCCAGGTGCCCTGGTATGAGAGAGGGCCTGACAATAAACACATACGCATTTAATCTTTGTACGATGTCGTGACTCGGTAGGCCTATACCCATACATAAATCGGAGATAGGAACGGTGGGAGAGGTCAAGTGCTTGAGGTGTTAGGGGAACTGGTTAATGTGTTCATTTGCGCATCAATCTGACGGATTCACACAGGGCCTGCTATGTTGCAGATTATCTCCTAGGCTTTTGAAATGTGAAGATGACTTGGGACTGACTTGCTTTCCAGGGCTCCCAGGGTAAGGGGAAAAGAGCCACAAAACACATTCCAGTGCAGTAACTGCTATAATGGAGACTTTGAACGTGGCTCTGTAGCTCAGGGGTTAGAGCACTGGTCTCGTATGATGGAGCCTTTGCCTGCACAGTGGGGCCTTGGGTGAGGAGGCCACAAACCTGCCTAAGGAAGTCAGGGCTGCGGGAGACAGAGCTGGGCCCGGGACCAGGGTGAGGCTTCCTCCTGCCCGTGGCGTGCAGAGCGTGTGTTCACTAGCTCTTTGAGGTCTGGCCTCACTATCCGGTTTGAAAAGACTCCTCAGGCCATCAGAAATACTCATATTACCGAAACCAAACCAAGCCTCTTCTCATTCTAAACGGACATGGAAATTGGTCACTGCGCTTTTGTTCAGGCTTTTGTTTCTGCTTTTATGTGATTAATTAGAAGCTGAGTAGTTGCTAAGTCAAACGGCAAATTATTTGTTTCTTACTTATTAATGTAAAACGTCCAAAAACTCACGCAAGAGTTTGCTACATCGCCTCCCCTCATCGTTCCTGCATGCCTCCCCTGCCTCTGTTGGACTGGTCTGAACTGTGAAGTGCTTCTGCCCCTCCTCATGCAGAGCAGAGTAGAAGGAGCCGTGAGAACAACCCCGGGGAAACATGGGCTTGAGTCCCGAGCCCGGTGTTTGCTAGATAGAAATCTGACCTCGTGTAGGGTCCCTTAATCTCTCGGTGTCTCCGCTTCCTAAGCCATCAGTGGGATCCTAATGCCTGTCTTACCTTATAACATGAGTCCTTCCGAGGATCAAAATGGCTACGACACGTGACAGAGATTAAGGAGCGAAGCACTCCCTACATGTTAGGGGATGTCATTTCCTAGTGCTGTAGCCTGCCTGCTGACAGACGCTAGACATTTGCTGACTTCAGTTTGGTTGCTGCTGTGTGCCAGGGAGTGTCAGCGTTCTCATATTCTTTTGGTGTCAGAGGACAGGGGAGTGGCCCCGGCAGCTGAAGGCAAACATCCCGCTTCAGCGTTCTCCCTGTCCCAGGGTCCGGTTCCCCCTCAGGGGCTCAGTTTCCCCAGTCTAATAAATGGCAGCAAATTGTCTCATTTTTCTTTGGTAAGGGACGACCCCTGAATGCCTCGCCTCCTTTTAGGCTTGCCACTGCTTCCATGAGCTGGCAACCCCAGTTCTGCTGGGCTTTGGCCAGGCCTGCGCAGGAAGACCACGGGGATTAGGATGAGGGTCATTCACATCCCCTGCAGACAGCTTCTCGTCTTCAGTGTCTGGCTGGCTGGCATTACAGGCAGAGGGAGCGCGGAGCACGGGTGTGGAGGGGGTGCAGGAAGGAAAGGATGAGGAGTGAGAGTTCTGTTGCCAAGCTCACAGAGTTCTAGGAGGAAAAGTGGGTTGCGGGGGGAAGCAGAGATGGAGGATGTAATCGCTAGAGCTGGATATCTTATCTGAACAGACAAAAGAGACAATATTTATTTCATCTGTGGATAGAGTAATCATGTGTCCAGATCAGACATTGAGACTGTGGACCGAGAGCAAACAGGTGTGACAACAACATGACAGTATCATCTGAATGTAGATTGTCTGAGAACCTTCTGGAAGAGTGGTGTCTTCTATCTGTGACCTCATACCTTTCCAGGATTTGAAAGTTCCTGAGTGTAGGTTTGTGCACAAATTGGGACATTTGTGTTTGGGATCTTTCTACCTATCCCTCTTCTCTTTTCCTTCAAGAAATACTTAGTGAGCACCTACGATATGTGGGGTCAGGGGCAGCTTCACGGACATGGGATCTGTGCAATTACCACAGAACCCCACCCTTGGCTCCATGGCTTAATGTGCCATTGCTGTCACCTTCATATTTGTAATGTTTCTTCCACAAGGAAGTTTGATGTCCCGAGGTCTGACTTTGCACTGGGCCCCATCAATTATGTAGCTGGTCCTTGTGGCATGCCACACTAGGTGTTGGAAATACAAAGGTGAAAAGAGGTTTGTAGGTTTTCTCTGTTTCTCCCAAAGTCTCTCCCGGCTGTTGCCAGCTTACTGCCCAGGCAAGACCCCAGGTGCTGGACAGTGTTCTTCATGCAGTCATCGGCTCAACGCTTTCTTAGCTAACTGAGTGTGAGAAATTTCTTCTTAAGTAATTTGCTAGGAAACATTACAAATTACATCAATATTTTCCTTGTTATAAAAGTAGTTGAAATTACCATAGAAAATGAGGATTATGCAAAAAAAAAAAAAAAAGAAAAGAAAATATAGAGCTGTCTCTGGTCCCATTGTCCATATGTGGCAGTTAGCTCTGGGTGGTGGGATATTAGCTGTTTCTAATTTTAATTATTCTTATTTATATTTTATTTTTTATTTTTAAATTTTAAATTAATATATGATATATTATTAGCCCCAGGAGTACAGGCCTGTGTCTTATTTATATTTTTAAACAAAGGTAGGATACCTCTGTGTTTGTAGTTTTATTAACGTGCCTTTTCACTTAAAATTGCATTTGGGAAAAAGAAAAAAAGAAAAAAAAATTGCATTTGGGCCATTTTCCATATCATTAAATAATTTCCAAAAACATGGTGTTTTATGTTGGTAGCATTTATCATGTGGATGTGTCCTGATCTATTTTCTTCTTTTTTGAAGATGTCTAGGTTGTTTCCAACTTTTAGCTGACGTAAATGCCACTTGGATGGATATTCCTGTATACAAATCTTTGCTTTCTTGGTTATTTTCTTGGGATAAATGTCGAAAGGCGGAATTACTGCTGAAGGGTATGGAGAGTCATAGCACATATGCAGAGTGTCTTCCGGAGGGTGGCGACAGTTTCTAGTTCTCAGCAGGATGTGAATAAGAGGACTTATTTCACAAATCTCCCTATACTGGCTATTTTTGTTTTCTAAAGTGGTTGGTTGTCTAACTTGACTAGTGACAGCATTTCTTTGGTTACTTATTGGATTGAATAGATATGAGGAAGTGGAGATGCAACGGGGGTGGAGATTTCTCATGTTTTTATCGGGCACATGTATTGCCTCTTTTATAAGGTGTCCAATCCCAACTTTTATTCACTGTTTTATCAGAGTGCTCCATGTTTTCTTGGTACCTATAAGTTATTACTTTTTAACTATCTTAGTTTTTTTTTAACACATTAGAGAACATGCAGAATTTAAATGCATATTTAAATGCATATGTTAAATGCATATTTAACATGCTATCTCTGCCGAACATTACCCTCACAAATTCTTTAAACTTGAGGAATTATTTTCCTTGTAAAAACCTTGGTGGTGTGGCGCCCAGGTGGCTCAGTTGATTGGGTGTCCAACTTTTGATTTTGGCTCAGGTCATGATCTTAGGGTCCTGGGATAGAGTCCCACTTTGGGCTCCATGCTCAGCAAGGTGTCTGCTTGAAATTCTCTCTCTCCCTCTTCCTCCACCACTCTCCCTGTTCATGCTCACTCTCTCCCTCTGTCTAAAAACAAACAAACAAACAAACCAACCCCTGCAAAACTCTGGTGGTGTTCAATATGGGAATGAGTTCCTGCAAAGGAAACGAAATTCCTGTAATGGTAAGAATTCCTGTGAAGGATGAATGAACATCTGCCAAGAGTGATGCCAAGAGGATTCTTGTACCAAGTGAAAGGTTGGGCTGACTGGATGATGTCCATCATTTTCAACTCTCTGTCTGATTTTAATGGCAAAATTCCAAATACCATTTGGAATGGTCTATCTGGTGAGGGCCCTTCCACTTATAATCTATGAGTATTACACCCAGGTACATTCAGGCCTTCCTGGGCCAGGTAAGTTATTGTGTTAAGTAACAGTATAATATCAGAGAGAAAATGAGAATAAGTTCCAAATGGTGTGATCAAGAGGATGATACTTAAGTGTTCCAGGGAGTAAAAGAGAAGGGATACAATGAATGCTGAAGAAACCAGGGAAGTCTGGAGGGAGTGAGCCTGGAGTGAATCAAGCTGGGCACTGGAGAGGGTGTGAAGGCTTTCCAGGCCCAGAAAACATCAGGATGACCTGCTGTGGGCTTTGAACCCAGTTGAGGGGTTTCCTGTGTGTTTGTCACCAGTCAAATCTGGGTAGAAGAGGATTGGTCATCCTGGAAACCAGAAATCCCTTGGAATACCAAGTGAGGAAGAAGGTTTTCAGAGCTAAGGGAAATTCCAATTGGAGATTTCACCGTGAAATTCTCTGAGACCGTGTTGGAGGCCATGATTCTGGAATAAATCCAAACAGGCTACGGAGTTTTTCTGTTCCTTGCCTTTCTCAGTTGTTAGCTCTTGAGTTGTTTTTTTTTTTAAGATTTTATTTATTTGTCAGATAGCACAGGAGCGAGAACAGGCAGACAGAGTGGCAGGCAGAGGCAGAGGGAGAAGCAGGCTCCCTGCTGAGCAAGGAGCCCGATGTGGGACTCGATCCCAGGACACTGGGATCATGACCTGAGCCGAAGACAGCTGCTTAACCAACTGAGCCACCCAGGCGTCCCAGTTTTTTTTTTTTTTTTTTAAGATTTATTTATTTATTTATTTATTTAACAGACAGAGATCACAAGTAGGCAGAGAGGCAGGCAGAGAGAGAGGAGGAAGCAGGCTCCCTGCCAAGGAGCCCGATGCGGGGCTCGATCCCAGGACCCCGGGACCATGACCTGAGCTGAAGACAGAGGCTTTAACCCACTGAGCCACCCAGGCGCCCTAGCTCTTGAGTTTTTAACTCTCATTGCTGAGCATGGTGCTGGGTTCAGTTCTCACTTGGCTCAGTTATCTTTACTCTATTCCACAAATGGTCCTAAATTATACTCCCTTACCCAATACTTTAGTCTACTTTACGAAGTCACTCGTTTTGGGGGAGAGGTGTAGGTACTTTGGCACAAATCAGTTTCTCATGTGTGCCTCACAGCTGTTGGTGTCCCATGACTCTATCTGATGAGTATTTGATGATGAGTTTTTATACATCTTAAGTTCAATGTAGTGGGCACTGTGCTAGGTGCTGAAAGTGCCTTTAATTAAGGTGCTCTCTGCCCAGTGATAAGTATGTGAAGGACAGCATTGTGAGACTCAAGAGGCATGGGCTGGGAGGATAGGTGGCAGCAGGGGATGTGAGATGAGGGCCGACCATTATAAAGTGGGCAAACTGTAATAAATGGGGACAACCTGAAAGGTCACAGTATCCTAAAACTCCATTTAGCTCAAGGTTTGTGGATTTCAATAGCTTCCCAGCTTTGCTGAGCCCACTTTTGGAATATCTGAGTAAGCACCAGAAAGGAAGTTATTGTTTAACACGAGCCAGTAAATTTTGCCCATCCTGGATGTCCCTTGGCCATCGCATTCCACTCTCAAATGACCCTTTATAGAGCTTCAGGCTGAGTTTTTCCATTGGATAAAGGGGCTTTTCTTGATGCAGGAAGAGTATTTGGGTGTTTATCCAGCACTAGGAAAAGCAAAGCAAATCTGCTTATTAGTCCCTGCAGACCCAGTGATGGGTCTACCCATCACTAGTGAGGGATGCTGCTAGAAGGGAGCTAGTTTCGTCAGCCAAGCAAATTCTCATTGCCAGCTCCTTGGGGACATACTTCAGGGGTAGAGTCCCATCTCTCCTTTCCTCCTCGCTCAGCACCATGGAAGGCAGCCATGGAGGCTCACCTACCTAGTCCAGCTCCAACCCTCTTGCAGGTGACCTGGGTTTGGAAAGAAGTAGGAGGTCTAGAGGCCACATCTGCATGAGGCACTTTCTGTGTTTTCTTGTTCCTTCCCATCTGCCATCATTCACAGGAAGAGGCAAATTGATTGTACAGTCTGTTAGTTCACTGATCACTTAGGTGCCTTCTTCCTTCTCCCCTTCTGTTCCAGGTATAACCTTCCTCAAAAGGGAGAGGTTCCCGGATGGAGAGATACATGAAGAATGTTGATCCCTTGTCCTTCATGGGTACTTTGGGACATATGTCCATTAAAAAGCTTTACCTTAATAATATTGACAATATTTATGGACTGTATACTCTCTGTTAGGTACTTTGCTTGGCAACTTAAACACATTATCTCATTTAAACACACCAGTCCCATAAGGCAGGAACAATTATTATTCTGTATTATGGATGATAAAGTGAAGTGTAAAAGAGTTAATAACTTATGATGGTTGGCAGGTGGAACAGTGAGGATTCAAGTCCAGGTCTTTCACCTCAAACCCTGTGTCTAACCGATTCTAAATACTCGACCTCCAAATACTTTCAAAGGCCATATATGCTCAATGGCTTGCTTATCAGCACAACAAGGAAGGAACAGTGTTGGTCTCGCAAGGGTTTCTTTCTGCTCTAATTTCCTTGATAAGCACCAGGTCTTTTTGACCAGAAAGTACTTCTCTTTCCTCAACATCTTGTGGCTTTTAAAAAGCCTTACTGTTGAAAAAGGACTTTTCTATCAGGAAAAAAAAAAAAGTCACTCCTGACCTCCCTGTGGAATCCACCGAATGCACCAGTTCCTCCTTCCCTTCTCCCTCCCTCTCCTTTTCTCTCTTATTTTTCTGAGTGGTGGAAGTGTTCAGCTCTTGCGGGGGGGGGGGGGGCCTGCAGGCACATGCTAGAACTCATGCCTTCCTCAGGCTCCCCTGTGAACATATTTGTGATGATAAATGTTGAATGGTCCAGGACTAACTGCATCATGGGGAGAGGTGGGTACAGCAGCTTTTTGGTGGGGCCTCACTGTGAGTGGCACCTTGGAAAATGCTGTCTTGAAGGATTACGTTTGTTCATTTGTTCCCGGTTGCTAGCAGTTGCATACTTTCCTCCCGGAGCTGGAGAACAGCTCCCACTAGCAAAGGAAAGAAAAGCTGACTGTGGGATTTCTTGGGAACTGGCCCGAGTATGACTGCTAGTGAGAACATCCACTGGGCCAGAGGTCCTGGACCGTTTAATGGCGAGACTCTGCTCTCACCTCCCTGGCGTGGGATGTCCCCCAGTTTCTGTGATCCTGCCTGCGTCAGAGGACTGGGTCCAGCCCACCTCTGGATACAGGTGCTCTGGGCTTCCTGCAGTCAGTCCTGTGGCCCTGATGTGCTTCTCATGTCCCTGCACGGGAAGCTGCCAGCCACTTGCAGGAGTTCCTTCTGGGCTCCAGGAAGGGACTTTGCCCTCCAAAATCCTGTCCAGAAAACATGATGGAATTTCTCTGACAGGAAACACAACTTTCAGTGTAGTTAAATTCCCAAATATGAATGCTAACTGATATTCACACTCTCATGTACGTGTAAATGGGCAGCATCCCACTCCATCCGGGAGGAGGAAGGTCCTGGATTGCTAAGGCAGAGATGAGGAAGGATGCTGAATGAGGATCACTCCCACAGCCATAGCTCAAGGACACTGAGAAGTGACAACTTGTGCTGACTTCTCTTGTTGCTCCATGTGGGCACGGGTTTCTGTCTACTTCCTCTGCTCACCAGAAGCAGGTGGATAAGGGGTGAGAATTCTCACTTCTGCCCTCCCTTTAATGGACAGCTGTATCAAACTGTCTCTTTAGTTTCCTAATGAAGATGTCTTAGCATTCATTCGCTTTTCACCTGTTCTTCTAGACCCGAAAGCTGGAAAGGCAAACCAGAGGGACAGAATTAGACAGAATCTAGATTAGGGTGAGAGGGAAGTGATTAGGTTGTGAGATACCAGTCAAAAGAAGTGGGGCTGGGTCCAAGCTCCACTGAACACTCTGAGAGAAGAGAAATCGAGCTGAACTGAGAAAAAGAGTGCTTTCTTCTGAAGGAAGACTTCTTGTTCCTGCCGGCAACGGAACAGAAAATCCAGACAAATATTCAATCCCCAATGAAAATGGACCAGAAGCAACAAAAAATGTGAAATAAAAACACAACCATTCTAAAAACAACACAACAATTCCAAAAATACTTTGTTCTTATCAGCTTTGCGCCAGCCTTCCTCAAGTGGCGTCTCCTCTAATCACTGCAGGATCTAATTTCTAATCTGGACACCACTGAGCTGGGTCAGTGATTTTTGGGGGGCGGGGTGTTGAAAAAGCAAGAGCTGGCCTCATGGTTTAGCTCCAAGTCCCCAAGGGCTTTTTGGGCCAAACAGCATAGCCTCAGAATGTGAGGGGCTATTGATTCTAGGAGCTAGAGTTTGTCTCCTCCAGGTTTTAAGGATAGTTGGCCATAGCTGGTGGATGTGTCTCTTTGGGTCAAGTTTATGCCTAAGCATGGGAAGAGAATGTTTGTAACTTAGCACAATAAGACCCCAGGTGGAGCAATGAAAAATGGGCAAACCTTAGGAAAGGAGGATTATAGGTGGTCCTGAGCTTGCTTGGTTTGGGCTAGAGGGATCTGAGGTGTTCTTCCAAATGAATGAGGAGCTCAAGCAGGGTTTCTGGGGACTTACTAGACTTTTATTCTCAACTTTCATTTGTCCTGCCTTTGAAGACCCAGTTCAAGACTTCCTACCTCTGGAAAGCCTTCTCCAGATACCTCAGTGCATTTGGGGTGTGTGTGTGTGTGTGTGTGTGTGTGTGTGTGTTCAATTAAAGCTTTTAAAAAATTATAAAATAAAATTTCCAAAGAAAACATACAGATGGTCAACAGCCATGTGAAAAGATGCTCAGCATCACTCATCATCAAGGAAATGCAAATCAAAACCGCAATGGTGGGATATTACCTCACACCTGTCAGAATAGCTAAAATCAACAACCCAAGAAACAACAAGCGTTGATGAGGTTGTGGAGAAAAAGAACCCTTATGCACTATTGGTGGGAATGCAATCTGGTGCAGCTACTCTGGAAAACAGTACGGAGATTCCTCAAAAAGTTAAAAATAGTGCTATCCTATGATCCAGTAATTATACTATTGGGTATTTACCTAAAGAATACAAAAATACTAATTCAAAGGAATAAATGCACCTCTATGTTTATGGCAGCATTACTTACAAAATAGCTAAAGTATGGAAGCAACCCAAGTGTCCATTGACTGATGAATGGATAAAGAAGATGTGGTGTATACATATAATGGAATAATACTCAGTCATAAAAAAGAATGACAGCTTGCCATTTGCAACTACATGGATGGAACTAGAGAGTATTATGCTAGGTGAAATAAGTCAGAGGAAGAAAAATACCACATGATCTCACTCATATGTGGGATTTAAGAAACAAACAAGCAAAGAAAAAAAAAGACAAAGCAAGAAACAGACTCTTAACCATAGAGAGTAAACTGATGGTTAGCAGAGGGGAGGTAGGGGAGGGGTAAAATATGTGATGGGGATTAAAAAGATAAAATTATAAAACACAAATAGAGAAAGCCGTACAAAACAAATGCAGGATTTAATGGATTGTTATAGGGCAGGTACCTATTTACCCATCATCCAGATAAAGAAAGAATTTTGTCAGTCATGTTGGAAGCCCTCCAGGTGTCCTGTCATGATCACAAGTCTCTCTACCCCTGAAAATAACCACTATACTGACTTAGAGAAATCACTTTCTTCTTCTTTTTTTTTTTTCCTTAATGGATGGCGGTTGTTACTACCAAAGTGACACCTGTAGTTTTCCCCTCTGAACTTTTCTCTTCCATATAGTTCATCTGTTGAAAAACCAGAGCATTTGACCTGAAGTTTCTTGCCATGTGGTTGTTGCTGACTGCAAACTCTTGATGCAGTCCAGCGAGTTCTCTGTGTTTCCTGCAAAATGGCAGCTGGATTGGGAGGCTTCCAAGTCAGGCTCAATCCCTTTGGCAAGATGCTGGGTGATGATACATCAGGAAGTATATAACGTCTGGTTTTCTTCTTTGTTCCTTTAGCAGATAATGATATTCAGGGCTTAGACCCAACAATTCATTTTGAGCTGCAGAATATTCTTTTATTAGTTCGAATGTACCTATAAAAAGATACTTTTCCTTAGCTATTTGTTTCATTAGTAGTACAATTCAGATAGGAAAGGTGTAATAAGGTAAATGCTTCATTCTTTCCTTTATTTATCAGTTGTGAAGATAATGTTTCCTGTCATCCTCCAAAGATGCCTTTTTATTTTAATTATCATGAACTCATGTTTCCATGTATTCATGCATGCAGTCAACCTGCCTGATGGGTTTCAAGCAGTTGTAATAATTATCGCAGCTCAATTCATTCCATCTTTTGACAGTGAAACATCTTCCATTGGCACTTGAAGCTTTTGTCAAGACCATAGTAGTCTTTGATGGCTTCCTTGCTACCTAATGGCAAGATATTCTATGCTCATCTTAAGACCTTTCCTGCTTTGGACCTGGAATCTGCCATCTCTTCAAGAATCCCTGGTTTCTTTTAGTAGGAAATGGCATTTTAGACCCTCAATCCAGACACAAAGTATGCTCATTACTACTGTGTTTCTAGGCCTCTTTAGTGGACAGAATGAGGAACTATCCATGTATTTTTAAAATATCTATGTATTTTTAAAGATAAAATACCTCATGAGTTCATTTTGATATTTGGTACTTTAGGTTTGTTTTTTACAAACACCACAGGCTCAGAACAATAATACCTAATACTACTCTCACCAAAGTGGTTACTAAGAGATTTTTTTCAGAAGAGACAAACCAAGAAAAGACCCATAACTATAGAGAACAGACTGATGGTTACCATAACGGTTGGGGGGGGGGGGATAGGTGAAATAAGTGATGAGGATTAAGAGTCCACTTACATGATGAGCACTGAGTAATGTATAGAATTGTTGAATTGCTATATGTACACCTGAAAATAATATAACTCTGTATTAGTAAATATACTTGTATTGAAATTTTAAATATTATTTTTGGGGGAGAACAAGAATAAGGCTTTTTTTATTCTTTTGCTCTCTGGATTTGCCTCATTTTGGGGGGGTGTTTTTACATTTTTTAATAGGCTTTATTTTCTAGAGCATTTCAAGTTCATAGCAAAATTGAGCTGAAGGCATAGGGACTTCCCATTAACCCCCCTGCTCCCGCTATATACAGCCATTCCCACTATCAACATCCCTTACCAGAGCAGCACACTAGCTACAGCTGACCTATCATCACCATGCAAAGTCCATAGTTTACATTAGGGTTCATCCTGGTGTTAACATTATGTGAGTGCAGACAAATGTGTAATGACATGTATCCACCAGTATAATACCAGACAAAATAGTTTCATTGCCCCCAATCCTCTGTGCTCTGCCTATCCATCCCTCCCCTCCACCTAGCCCCTGATCTTTCTACTGCCTCCACAGTTTTGCCTTTTCCAGAATGTATATGGCTGGCATCATATAGTATGCAGCCGTTTCAGATTGGCTTCTTTCACTTAGTAATGTGCATTTAAATTTCCTCCATGTCATTTCATGGCTAATGGCTCATTTCTCTTTAGCACTGAATAATATTCCATTGTCTGGATATGCCACAGTGTATTTATTCATTCACTTACTGAAGGATATCTAAATTACTTCCAAGTTTTGACTACTATGAATAAAGCTGCGATAAACATCTGTGTGTAGGTTTCTGTGTGGACAAAAGTTTTCAATCCTTTTGGTAAATACCAAGCAGCATGTTTGCTGGACCATATGGTAAGAGTATGTTTAGTTTTGTAAGGAATTGCCAAACTGTCTGTACCATTTTGCATTCCCACCGGCAATAAGTGAGAGTTCCTGTTGCTCCACATCTTTGCATTTGATGTCTGTGTTTTGGATTTTGGCCATTCTAAGAGGTGCTTAGTGGTATCTCCTCCATGTTTTAATTTTCAGTTCCCTAATGACATACAACGTTGAACATCTTTTCATATGCTCTTTGCCATTTGTTTTATTTTCCTCTGGTGAGATGTCTCTTCAGGTCTTTGGCTCACTTTCTTTCTTTTTTTTTTAAGATTTTATTTATTTATTTGACAGACAGAGATCACAAGCAGGCAGAGAGGCAGGCAGAGAGAGAGAGAGAGAGAGAGAGAGAGAAAGGGAAGCAGGCTCCCTGCCGAGCAGACAGCCTAATACGGGGCTCGATCCCAGGACCCTGGGACCATAACCCGACCGAAGGCAGAGGCTTTAACCCACTCAGCCACCCAGGTGCCCCTTTGGCTCATTTTCTAATCACATTATGTTTTTACCCACTTTTGAATGTGTGCCATGCTTAGGATTAGGGTGACAAGCAGGTGAATCATTCAGAATAAGCCTAAGCTGTATGCATTAAGGACTTATGATTTTTGATGAATTGGTAGAACAGATAGCTAGAAGGTTATTTGCATGTAGTGTTTGCAGAGATGAATCTGTTAGGGGCGATTCTGAAAAGAGTAAAATGTGTATTACTCCTATTTCTCTCATGTCTGATTTCTACAGAGACAGTTGGATATAGGTAAAAACTAAAAGGGTGATTTCACTAACAACTATGTCCAGTGATAAGGATAGTCCAGGTTATGATGTGATGACATAAGTGTGGAATCCCAGTAGCTTGATAACACAATAGTTTCTTTCTTTTGTTTTTAAAAATTTCTCTGGTTAGAAGTTTATTTTTTTATTTCAAGTTTTTATCTAGATTCCAGGTAGTTAACATGTAGTGTAATATTAGTTTCAGTAATAGAATTTTGCGATTTATCACTTACATACAATACCCAGTGCTCATCACAAGCGCTCTCCTTAATACCCATCACCCATTTAACCCATCCCCCTGCCTACTTCCTTTCTAGTAACCCTGTTTCTTCTTTATAGTTAAGAATTTGTTTCTTGCTTTGCCCCTCTCTTTTTCCCCCTATGTTTTTCTGTTTCATTCCTTTAAAAAAAATTTTCTTTTATTTATTTTAGAGAGAGAGAGTGGTGGTGGGGGGAGGGGCAGAGGGAGAGGGAGAGAGAGTCTTAAGTCAGCTCTGTGCCCAGCCTGTAGCCTGACATGGGGCTTGATCTCATGACCCTGAGATCATCACGTGAACTGAAAACCAAGAGTCGGACACTTAGCCAGCTGCACCACCCAGGCACCCCATTCATTTGTTTTGTTTCTTAAATTCCACATATGAGTGAAATCATGGTATTTGTCTTTCTCTGACTAACTTATTTCACTTAGCATAATACACACTAGCTCCATCCTCACGGTTGCAAATGGCGAGCTTTCATTCTTTTTTTATGGTTGAGTAATATTTCATCTTCTTTATCCATTCATCAGTCAATGGACATTTGCATACTTTCCATAATTTGGCTATTGTTGATAATGCTTTATAAACATCAGGGTGCGTGTATCCCTTCAAATCAGTATTTTTGTATCCTTTGGGTAAAGGCCTAGTAGTGCAATTGCTGCTTCATAAGGTAATTATATTTTTAACTTTTTTTGAGGAACCTCCATACTGTTTCCCAGTGTGGCTGCACTAGTTTGCATTCCCACCAACCCTATAAGAGGGTTCCTGGTTCTCCACATCCTTACCAACACCTATTGTTCCCTGTGTTGTTAGTTTTAGCCATTCTGACAGGTATGAGGTAATATCTCATTGTAGTTTTGATTTGTATTTCCCTGATGATGAGAGATGTTGAGCAACTTTTCATTTGGCCATCTGTATATCTTCTTTGGGAAAATGTATATTCATGTCTATTCTGTCCATTTCTTAACTGGATTATTTGTGTTTTGGGTATTGAGTTTGATAAGTTCTTTATACATTTATAAAGACATATCTTTTTCAGATATGTCATTTGCAAATATCTTCCCCCATTCTGTAGGTTGCCTTTTAGTTTTGTTGATTATTTCCTTTGCTGTGTAGAAGCTTTTTTTCTTGACGAGGTCCCAGTAGTTTATTTTTGCTTTTGTTTCCCTCGCCTTTGGAGATGTATCTAGTGAGATGTCACTGCCTGTGTTCTCCTCTAGGATTTTGATTGTTTCTTGTTTCACATTTAGGTCTTTAATCCATTTTGAATTTATTTTTGCATATGGTGTAAGAAAGTGGTCCAGCTTCATCCTTCTTCATGTAGCTGTCCAGTTTTCCCACCGCCATTTGTTGAAGAGTTTCTCTTTTTCCCATTGGATTGTCTTTCCTGCTTTGTCAAACATTAGTTTACCATATTGTTGTGGGTCCATTTCTGAGTTTTCTGTTCTATTTCATTGATCTATATGTCTGTTCTTGTGCCAGTTTCATACTGTCTTGGTGATTATGGTTTTGTAATATAACTTTAAGTCTGGAATTATGATGCCTCCAGCTCTGATTTTCTTTTTCAGGATTGCTTTGGCTATTCGGGGTCTTTTGTGGTTCCATAAACATTTTAGGATAGTTTGTTCTACCTCTGTGAAAGATGCTGTTGGTATTTTGATAGGGATTACATTAAATGTGTAGATTGCTTTTGGATAGTATAGACATTTAACAATATTTATTCTTCCAATCCATGAGCATGGGATGTTTTTCTATTTCTTTGTGTCATTTTCAGTTTCTTTCATAAGTGTTCTATAGTTTTCAGAGTATAGCTCTTTTACTTCTTTGGTTAGATTTATTCCTAGGTATCTTATGGCTTTTTGTGTAATTGTAAAGGGATCAATTCCTTGATTTCTCTTTTTGCTGCTTCATTATTGGTATATTGATTTTGTATCCTGTGACTTTATTGAATTTCTATCAGTTCTAGCAATTTTTTGGTGAGCACAGTAGTTTATTTCTTGCTCATTCTGTGTGTTGAATGACAGTTGGTGGATGTTCCATTACCTCAGTCATTGAGAACTCAGACTGACAAAGGCTGTACCATTTTGTTGTACTATCTGGAACACATGACCTTTTTGTTGTTGTTGTTGTTAGAGGAGAGATTCATGGAAGATTACATGTTAGATTTTCTGTTTTCTGGCCTGGAAGTGATACACATCCTTTCTGTCTACAATCCACTGACCAGCACTAGTCATACAGCTGCCTAACAGGAAAAGGGCTGGGAAATGTGGGAAATTCACTGGAATATTTGGTGAGTACTACTATTTCTGAGATACTTTATCAGCCATTGTGGGATTAGTGGTAGTCATGGCAGTGCCCACTTGGAGATTACAGAGTCCAGCAGGATATATTGGTATCCAGTGGGATTAGAAGGTATGCTCCAGGGAATAGAGGGAAATGAGGACATCTAGTTTCTATCCAAGGCTCACACACTTATTACAAACTCCCTAACTGCTATTATCACCTCACATAAAAGCTAAAATTGCTAACCCTTTTGATCTGCATTGTATAAAAGTGAGAGGAAGCTACTCCCAGACAATATGATAGTTTTCAAACCTGGATTGTAAAAGAAGCCATAGGAATAGGAACTACTTGGTGACCCATTATGGTTCTGGAAGTACCTGTGGGTTCTGGAAGTACCTAGGACTTAACTCCCTTGGATTTTTTCCCTCTAACTCTCTCCCCCTTTTTTTCCCTGTGGCAAACTATGCATAACATAAAGTTGACCATCTTAACTATTTTTAGGTGCATAGCTATGTGACACTGTATACATTCATACTGTTTTGCAACCATAACCACTCCACCATCAATCTCTATTACTCTTTCATCTTGTAAAACTCTTAAAACTTGAAAGTTTCAACATCTTGAAACATCTTGGAAGTCCATACCTATTAAACAGTACCTCCCCATTCCTCTCTCCCCACAAGTCCCTCTGGCAACCACCATTCCACTTCCTGGCCTCTATAATATTGACCGTGCTAAGTAGATAATAAAAATGGAATCATGTAATATTTGTCTTTTTTTGTTACTGGCTTATTTCCCTTCTTGACATGTCTTCAAGGTTCATCCAATATTGTAGCAAATGTTGGAAATTTTTTCTTTTTAAAGGCTGAACAATATCCCATTTTATATATATGCCATATTTTGCCTATCTATTCATCTATCAATGGACATTTGGGTTGCTGTCCTGTTTCAGTTATTGTGAGTATCGCTGCTATGAACATGGGTATACAAATATCTCTTTGAGATCCTACTTTTGATACTTTGAAGTATATATATGCAGAAATGGAGTTGCTGAACCATATGGTAATTCTATTTTAAACTTTTTGAGGAACCACCATACTGTTTACCACAGAGTTTGTATCATTTTACATTCCTATCAACAGTGTACAAGAATTCCAATTTCTTCTGGACCTTGCCAGCTCTTGTTATTTAGTTTGTTTGTTAGCCATCCCCATGGGTGTAAGGTTTCATTTCATTTCATTTCATTGTAGTTTTGATTTGCATTTCCCTAAAGATTAGTGATGTGAGCATCTTTTCATATGCTTAATTGGCCATTTATTTATTTCCTCAGGGGAAATGTCTCTTCAAGTCATTTGCTCATTTGAAATCAGGGTATAAGCTCTTTAGTTTTGTTCTTCTTTTTCAAAATTGTTTTGACTATTTGGGGTCCCTTGAGGTTCTATATGAATTTTAGCATGAGTTTTTCTATATTTGCAAAAAAATGTCTTTGGGATTTTTGATAGGGATTGCACTGGATCTGTAGATTGCTTTGGGCAGTATTGACATGGGCACAATGTTAAATCTTCTACTCCAGGTGAAAGGTACTTTTTTCCATTTATCTGTCTTTTCTAATTTCTTTCAGCAATGTTTTGTAGTTTTCATTGTACAGCTCTTTTATCTCTTTAGTTAAAGAATTTCTAAGTATTTTATTATTTTTAATGTTATTGTAAATGGAATTATTTGTAATTTCCTTTCTAGATTGTTTATTTTTCATGTGTAGAAGTGCAACTGATTTTGTGTGTTGACCTTCTTCCTGCTACTGTACTGAATTTTTTATTAGTTTTAACATTTTTTGTGGAGTTTTAGGAGTTTTATACATATCAGATTATATTATCTGCAAACAGAAATAATTTTATGTCTTCCTTTCTGATTCAGATGCCTTTTATTTCTTTTTCTTGCCTAGTAACTCCAGCTAGAACTTCCATTACTCTGTTGAATAGAAGTGATAGAAATGGGCTTCCGTGTCTTGTTGTTTTTGATCTTAGAGGAAATGCTTTTAGTCTTTCATCATTGAGTATGATGTTTGCTATAGATTTTTCATTTATAAATTTTATTACATTGAGTTTCCTTCTACCTGTAGTCTGATGATTTTTTTTTCAATGGAAGGGTGTTGAATTTTGTCAAGTGTGTTTTTCTGCATCTATTGAGATCATCATGTGATTTGCATCGAAGCATCTTGCATTGCAGGGATAAATCCCACCCGGCCATGCTGCTGATTTGGTTTGCTAGTATTTTTTGAAGGATTTTTATGCCAGTGTTGATAAAGGATATTGGTCTGTAGTTTTCTTTTCTTGCAGTGTCCTTGTGTGGCTTTGGTATCAGGGTAATGCTGGTTTCATAGAATGCATTAGAAGGTGTTCCTTCATCTTTAAGTTTTGTAAAAGTTTGATAGGAATTGGTGTTAGTTCTTTAAATGTTTGGTAGAATTTGGCATGCCTGCCTGGCGCAATTGATAGAGTATGCAACTCTTGGTTTCAGGAACATGAGTTCAAGCCCCATGTTGATGGGCATAGAGCTTACTTAAAAAAAATAAAAGTTTGGTAGAATTCATCAGTGAAGACCAGAGCTTCGTAGGTTCAGGGCTTTTCCTCTTTTTTGGGGGGCGATTTTTGATTACTAATTCAAAATACTTATTAGGTATAGGTCTATTTATATATTCTATTTCTTCATAATTTAGTCTTTTTAAAAAAGTTTTACTTATTTAAGATATCTCTACACCCAAGGTAGGGCTTGAACTTACAACCCCAAGATCAAGAGTTGCAAACTGCTCTGAATGAGCCAGCCGGGCACCCCTTCATGATTTAGTCTTGATAGGTTTTATGTTTCTAGGAATTTATCCATGTCATTTAGGTTATCCAGCTTGTTGGCATACCCATGTTCATTGCATTCTCTTACAATCCCTTTTATTTCTGTGGAATCAGTAGTAATGTTACCACTTTCATTTCTGATTTTAGTAATTTCGGTCTTCTCTCCTTTTTCCTTAGTCCATCTAGATAAGGGTCTATTAATTATGTTGGTTTTTTTCAAAGAACCAACTTTTGGTTTCATTGCTTTTCTCTGTTGTTTTTTTCTATTCTCTATTTCATTATCTCTGCTTTAATTTTCATTATTTCCCTCCTTTTGCTAGCTCCTTCTGGGTTTAGTTTGTTCTTCTTTTTCTAGTTCTTTAGGTTGTAGAGTTTGTTGATTTGAGATCTTTCTTTTTTTAATATAAGCTTTTGCTGTTTTAAATTTCCCCCTTATTACTGCTTTCACTGGGTCACATGTTCTGGCATGTTGTTTTCATTTTCATTCATCTCTAGTGTTTTCTAGTTTCCCTTGCAACTTTTTCTTTGTTTCATTGTCTATTTAAGAGTGTGCTATTTAATTTCCACAGATTTATGAATTTTCCAGTTTTGCTTCTGTTATTGATTTCTAACTTCAGCCTATTGTGGTCAGAGAAAATACTTTTTTTTTTAACTGTATGATTCCATTTATGTGAAGTACTTAGAGTAGACAAAATCATAGAGACAGAAAACAGAATTATGGTTGTTAGGGGCTGAGGGATGGAAGGAATGGGGAAATTATTGTTTAATGGATACAGAGTTTCAGTTTTGTAAGATGAAAAAAATTCTGGAGGTGGAAGGTTGCGATAATTGTACAACAATATGAACGTACTTAATGCCACTGGACTATACATTTTAAAATAGTGAACTTTATGTTATGTGTATGTTAACACAATAAAAAATAATTAGAAAAATATTATATATATTAGAAAAAATTTATATGCCCCAAAATTTATATACTTTAAATCCTATTTTTAGTTAACTTTCGTTATTGATATAATCACACAAATTTTATGTGAGAGAAGATAATAAGGGATATGCAACAACAAAGGTATATCTCCCTACCCATTTAAAACTGATATAACTTTGGGGTACCTGGGTAGCTCAGTGGGTTAAAGCCTCTGCCTTCAGCTCAGGTCATGATTCCAGGGTCCTGGGATAGAGCCCCGCATCGGGCTCTCTGCTAAGCGGAGAACCTGCTTCCCTTCCTCTCTCTCTGCCTGCCTCTCTGCTTAATTGTGATCTCTGTCTGTCAAATAAATAAAAAGAATCTTAAAAAAATAAAACTGATATACCTTTCAGAGCAAAATAATGAGTCTATATATGAAATTTTGAAATATAAATAGTGCTCAAATCAGTACTTTGTCACATCATATTTAGAAGTAGCAATGTAAGCTCAGTTTATTATAAATGTGCTCTGTATTTATATTTTTTAAAAAGTCCAAGATATTGATTCACAGCACAGATTTTCTAGAAAAACTAGCCTTATTATGATTTATGCAGTGACAATTCTTTTTTTATACAAATTAAAATTTTTTTTAATTGAAGTATAGTTAACCTACAGTATGATATTAGTTTTAGGAGTACAATATAATGATTCAGTAATTCTGTACATTTCTCAGTGCTCATCAAGGCAACTGTACTCTTAATCACCTTTATCTGTTTCACCCATACCCCCACTGACCATATCCCCTGACAATGACCCGTTTGTTTTCTGTATTTGAGTCTATTGTCTGTTTTTTGTTTCTCTTTTTTCTTTGTTCATTTGTTCTGTTTCTTAAATTCCACAAGTGAAATCATATGGTGTTTGTCTTTCCCTATCTGACTTATTCATTAGCATTATAGCCTCTAGATCCATCCATATTGTTAAAAATGGCAAGATCTTACTCTTTTTTATGGTTGAATAATATTCCATTGTGTGTATGCTTGCACACCCGTGTGTGTGTGTATGTGTGTCTTTATGTGTGTACACCCCACATCTTTCTCGATTCATCTATGAATGGACACTTGAGTTGTTTCCATATCTTAGCTATTGTAAATAATGCTACAATAAACATAGAGGTATATATATCTATTCAAGTTACTGTTTTGATTTTCTTTGGATAAATGTCCAATAGAATTACTGAATCATACTTCTATTTTTTTAAGGTGGGTAGAACTGGAGGATATTATGCTAAATGAGATAAGTCAATCAGAAAAAGACAATTATCATAAGGTTTCACTCGTGTGGAATATAAGAAGGATGCAGAGGATCACAAGGCAAGGGAGGGAAAACTGAATGGGAAGAAATCAGAGAGAGAGACAAACCATGAAAGACTCTTAAGTCTGGGGAACAAACTGAGGATTGCTTAAGGAGAGGTGGCTGTGGGTATGGGGCAACTGGGTGATAGGCATTAAAGAGGGCAAATGATATGATAAGCACTGTGTATTATATGCAGCTGATGAATTATTGAATACTACATCTGAATCTAATGATGTGTTCTATGTTGGATAATTGAATTTAAATGGGAAAAAAATAAACTATATGAAAAAAAAAAAACTGAAGTAGGATCCACACCCAGTGCAGAACCCAATGTGGGGCTGAACTCACAGTTGTGAGGTTGAAGCCTGAGCCAACACCAAGAGTCAGATCTTAACCAACTGAACCACCCAGGTACCCCTCATATTTCTATTTTTAATTTTTGAGGAAACTCCGTACTGTTTTCCATCGTGGTTGCACCAGTTTGTATTCCCACCAACAGTGCATGAGAGTTTCTTTTTCTCCATATCCTTGCCAACATTTGTTACTTTCTAAGATTTTTTTTTCTTAATTTTGGCTACCTGACAGCTATAGGATGATATCTCATTGTGGTTTTAATTTGCATTTACCTGATGATTAGTGATGTTGAGCATCTTTTCATGTGTCTGTTGACCATCTATATGTCTTCTTCAGAAAAATGTCTTTTTGGGTCCTCTGTCCATTTTTAAATTAGTTTATTTGGGGGTTTTGGCATTGAGTTTTAGAAGTTCTTTATATATTTTGGATATTAACCCCTTATTGGATATATCATTTGCAAATCTCTTCTCCCATTCAGTAGGTTGCTTTTTCATTTTGTTGATGTTTCCATTGCTGTACAGAAGCTTTTTATTTTGATCTAGTTCCAATAGTTTAATTTTGCTTTTGTTTTCCTTGCCTGAGGAGACAGAGCTAGAAAAATGTTTCTATCACCAATGTCAAAGAAATTACTACCTATGTTTTATTCTAGGATTTTTATGGTTTCAGGTTTCACATTTAGGTCTTTAATCTATTTTGAGTTTATTTTTAGGTATGGTGTGAGAAAGTGGTCCAGTTTCATTCTTTTGCATGTAACTGTGCAGTTTTCCTAACACTATTTGTTGAAGGGACTGATTTTTCCCCATTGTATATTTTTGCCTCTTTTGTCATAGGTTAATTGACTATAAAAGTGTGGGTTAATTTCTGGGCATTCTGTTCTGTTTCATTGATTTATGTGGTTATTTTTGTACCAGTACTGTACTATTTTGATTACTGCAGTTTTGTAGTATAACTTGAAATCTGGGATTGTGATACTTCCAGGTTTGTTCTTCTTTTTCAAGTTTTCTTTGGCTTTTCAGGGTCTATTGTGGATCCATACAAATTTTAAGACTGTTTGTTCTAGATCTGTGAAGAATGCTGTTGGTATTTTGATAGGGATTGCATTAAATCTTTAGTTTGCTTTGGGTAGTGGGGACATTTTAACAATGTTGGTTTTCCCAACTGGTGAGAATAGAATGTCTTTCCATTTGTCTGTGTCATCTTCAGTTTCTCTCATCATTGTTTTATAGTTATCAGAGTACAGGTCTTTCACTCCTTGGTTCAGTTGATTCCTAGATATTTTATTCTTTTTGGTATAACTATAAATGGGATTGTTTTCTTAATTTTTGTTTCTGCTATTTCATTATTAGTGTATAGAAATGCAACAGACTTCTGCATATTAATTTTGTATCCTACAACTTTATTAAATTAATTAGTTTTAGTTGTCTTTTGTTAGAGTAGTTTCTAATATTTTCTATATATAGTATCATGTCATCTGTAAATAATGAAAAATTTACTTCTTCCCTATCAGTTTGGATGCCTTCTCTTTCTTTTTTTTGTCTGATTGCTGTGGCTGGGACTTCCAGTACTATGTTGAATAAAAGTGGTGAAAGTGGATACCTTGTCTTGTTCCTGGTCTTAGAGGAAAAGTGCTCTGTTTTTCACCATTGATTTTTTATTTATTTATTTTTATGAAAAAGCTCTTTGTCCACTTTAGACATGACAGTTTTTTTCAGTTTCATATGGTTTTACTGTTTCTCACCACTGCATATGATGTTAGCTGTGGGTTTTTCTGCTATGGTCTTTATTATGTTGAGGTATGTTCCTGCTAAACCTACTTGTTGAGAGTTTTTATCCTGAGTGGATATTATACTTTGTTAAAACAGTGACTTTTCTGCATTTATTGCCATGACCCTATGGTTTTTATCCTTTCTTTTATTGATGTGATATATCACGTTGATTGATTTGCAAATACTGAACCACCTTTGCATCCTGGAGTAAATCCCACTTGGTCGTGGTGAATGATTTTTTTTTTTTAAAGTAACATATAATGTATTATTTGTTTCAGGGGTACAGGTCTGTTATTCATCAATCTTATATAATTTACAGTGCTCATTACAAAATATATCCTCCCCAATGTCTGTCACCCAGTTACCCCATCCCTCCATCCCTTCCTGTCCAGCAACCCTCAGTTTGTTTCCTGTGATTAAAGAGTCTCTTGTGCTTTGTATCCTTCTCTGGTTTCATTTTGTTTGATTTTTTCCTCTTTTCCCCTATGATCCTCTGCCTTGTGGCTTAAATTCCACATATCAGTGATGCTGTCTTTCTCTGATTGACTTATTTCACTTAGCATAATACTCTTTATTTCCATCCATGTTGTTGCAAATGGTAAGACTTGATTTTTGATGGCTGCATAATATTCCTCTGTGTGTGTGTGTGTGTGTGTGTGTGTGT